>JAUPMG010299885.1:0-16925 GCA_031762675.1 Pachysandra terminalis | reverse complement strand
TTACGAAAACACCCCTATATCGTATAAATGATACAACTATATTATAAATAAATTATAATAAATATATTTTAAAAGTTTAGGTCATTACAAAAGAACAGGCGACGAGGCAGAGAACTGAGAGGCCTGACCGTTACTAGAATTAGTAATGATCAAAACAGGAGTGGCGCCAAAAAGGTCTACAATAAGTTTCCAGGTCGGGTCCACCCTATCCGGAACCGACTCGGAGGCAGAAGACACATCCAACCCAGACAAACCAGGCGAAACGGAGCAGACCTGAGGGGATGGTACGCCAGTGAGAGGAGCGGAGCTCCGAGAAAGAGACGAAGATAAGGTGGGAGGAGGGTGAGAAACTGGTGAAGAGGACGGGTTTGTGGTCAGAGCCATGAAAGCCACAGCAATAAACCGAGACAGAGAAGGGGACGAAAACTCAGAGCAAGGGAAGGACAGAGGTGAGAAGACGAAAAGAGCTAGGAAAATAGGACAGAAGAGAGAAGAAGAAGGAAAGAAGAGAAGGAGGCAGGAAAAAGGGGGGGGGGCAAACAAAAAAGCAAAGAAGAAGAAGCTGAAAAGAGGGGGCAGGAGGCTGAGGGCGAGGGAGAGAAGGTGTAGAAGCAGCAGATAAGAAGGGAAAGAAAGAGATGTTGGAGCTAAGCAGAGCGCCAAAGCGGAGTAGTCAGGGGAGGGGGGCACAACGCGAGAGAGAGGAATGCAGGGAACAGGGAAATAACAAATAAGCTGAGCCGGCAACAGGGGGTGCTCATGCACCGCGAGTGCTATTCAAGGTAAGTCGGGAGTCTTATTATGTACCATATTTGGAACCATAGATGTGATTCTCCATTTCCAAGGATTGGAGACCAATGAACTATGTCTGTAGATTACTGTTCTTCATACTCCACGAGATGGGACATGTTTGATTTTCACGGGATAGGTAACCATTGTTTTCAAGATTAACTTGCGGTTGTGTGATTAATTGTAATGATAAGGATAAGGGACAAATGTATAAGAATGGTAAGATTATATTGTGATATGTTGGTATAGATTCTAGTTTGGGTCCTTTAAGCATGATGGGTGAAAATTACTGTTAATACATATGGAATTGTTGTAATTGAGCTACTTTAAAATAAGATCTATAGTATGTATAAATGATTAATTGTAAGATGACCGTATGATTAATGGTATTAGATTTCTAAGATTTTATTAAGATAAATTAGAATAGGATTCTGTATAAGTCCTATACACATTATGTGTGAAGTGACTAGCCCTTATTGTCAAGATTCTTGTGGATTGATGAAATTGATTTCTAATATGCTAGGATAGAACTTGTATCTTGTATGAAGAACATGATGATTGATAGACCTCTCATGATAGATTGTTGAATAATGAATTATGATTAAATAAAGGTATGTATGCATGGATGAAATAACGTAGGAATTGGTAATGAACTTGTTGGCATGATACAGCGTGACATAACTATTATGGATGATCATGTGGTGGAAATGCATGGATGGAATGCTAGTGGTGTCTCCTTACAGATTATCCGTATGTATGGGTACGTGGATAGTTTCTGAATATGGTATCACTGGAAATTTCATGCTGTGTGGAAGGACATTGATCAGAGTTCTTTATTATAGGATTATTCAGTTTCTTTTTAATTTTTTGATATGAGTCGGTGTATTTTGCTAGGATTTGTTGAGATCATTTACCTTTTTCGGCAACAATGAATATAAATCTTTTACCCAAGTAAACGAGCTCACCTTCCTAGCAAATTGAAAATTTTCCTTGATTTATATTAAACCCCACTTCAGATCCGAATTTTACCTATATTGACGGATATTATTTCTTCTATTTTATCCTAATCTATTGAATGATAAACCTAGAATTGACATCCCATGTTAACCGATTGTTTTGTAAGACCATAAATAGAAATTTCTATTCTATTATGATTGATCGAATTATAAAACATAAATTTGGATTATATTTTGTCATAAAGGATTGAGTTATGAATACCTAAATTTGGACTTGCGTTATAAAGTAAACAAGTGTGTTATGAAGGTTCAGAAATTTCGACTTTTATTATACCCTATTCACATTGAGTTATAAGTGCATAAATAGATTTCAGATTGTATACAAGACGATTGAGTAATTAGGGGTGGTGATGATCCTCATGATTTTGTAGTAGTAGTTACATGTGTTAAAGAATTTCCAGAATTCAAATAAATTGATTGCGATTTTATGGGTAAATTTATTTATGTCAAGCCTTGAGTTTCAATGAAAATAAGCTACAATGGTTTTTATATATTAGATTATTAATGATAGTTAATTGGTTAGTTTTCATTCTTGATTGTTATTGGTTGGGCAGTTCATAACCATATGGAATTTTATCTTGATATTGTTCATGAGTAGGTACCATGCATCTTTTTTTCAAGACAAGTTGGGTATGTGGTAGTTAGTAGACGAACTTGATGATTCATGTGTTATGATATTGTTACAATCTACAATGTTGCTAAGTGAGGATTGAAATCCTTGAATGAGAGCATGAGTATTTGACTATCTAGTATGTTGTTAGATTGCTAAGAATGATTATTAGAATAGAGGATGTGCGATATGATGATTACCACACAATATGTTAATTAGTGAATTCTATTACTTGTACATGAAATCTGTTTAGTATGATTATGTCTACTTGAAACGTATATATAGATCGATGATGACGATGTTTGGTTTGTGAATTCAATTTAAGATGGGGTTAAGTATGATTATGCCTTATGGATAATGATATTAAATTGGGAAGCTGATGTGGCTGTGATATAAAGTAAACTTAGGAACTAGTCATTAAGTGCATGTAAGGTTTAGGAATTGGATTAATTGGTCTGGAGGATAAGAAGTTACTGAGTTAACATTCTAAACTTTAGGGTGATGGTGAAATACAACTATATTAAAAAAAAAAGAAAGAAAGAAAAAAAAATAAAACACATTTAAGAACTTCAACATTTACAAGATACAGAAGAGGAAGAGCAAAAATAATTAAATGGAATATAGAATTAGAACAACCATAATTTCGAGGACAACATTTCCTAAATGGGGGAAGGATGTAATGACCTGAACCTAGAAAATCTCTATAATAATTTATTCATAATTATTTAAATTAATTAAACGATTATGGATGAAACCTGGATCCTTAATTAATTGATTTATGCTTTTAATTAATTGGACTAATATTGATAATAATATATTTTTGAGAACTATATTACATAATTGTGGTTAAGCTATAATTAAGAATGAATAATTTGGACTTTGAACTGAGTTGTGGGCTTAGTCCAGTGATCGTACGGACCCAGGGTTAAACCAAGGTTAAATTAGTAATTTTACACTAGATTTGAATTAGAAGAGAGCGGGGAAAGGTTGTAATTACTTAAACCCAATAATTTATATTTTTGAACGATGAAAATGATCGAAAATGGTTTTATAGGAATTATTAAATAATTGTCCTGAAATCAATGCTGTTGATTTATATAATAATTAAAGTATTGGGTAGAATCTAAAACAAAAATACACATTTGTGGGTTTAAGGTAAATATTGGAAGACATTGGGGGAACCACTTGTAATTTTTAATTCAGATTTCAAAGTCAAAAGAAGAATGGAACATGTGAGTAGGTGCTTGGTGTCGTGGGTTGGCTGGTTGAGAGAAGAAAGGAAAACTTCCTTATTCCTCTCCCCACCTCCCTTTTTAGTTGTACAATGGTTTAGTATGTCATATATAGATTGGAAGGGAGATTAGGGTTTTGAGAGAGAGAAAGGGAGAGAGATCTGAGAAGGGAAAACAAGCACAGCTGTCCCAGTCCTTGGATAGGAATGGAAGAAGAGAAAGAGAGTAAGAGAATTCGCAGATCCGGACCCAAGCGCTTCAGGAGGTAAGTTGTGTTAGATGGTGTAGTTCTATTATAAAATCTTAGATCCTTGTGTTCTATGCTCTGTTTTTGTGATTTGATTTGATTTGATATGATAATAACCATGATTAAATCCATGTTAAAATGTTGTTTGTATGATGATTTTTATATTAGAATATTTTTTTTGTGTTTCATGCTTAGTTTCATGTGTTTTCGAATTGATTTGAATGCATAAAGTTCGAGTTTTGAAAACCCAGAAAGTACCTAGAATTCGGAACTGTTGGTAGGCATCGGTGCACTAACCGGTCCACTGATCGAGAGGTGTTTTTAGACTATATTTGGTGTTTGGCAGACATCAGTCAACCGACCATTCCACAGAACACCTGAGCAATACACAGTGGAGCTCGGTAAGCTTCGGTCCACCGAAAGAGACCAATTTGTAGGTTTGATTTTCTATTCAGTAGGGTTCGGTCCACCGACCACCCCACCGACGACCCTGTACATTGCAAAGTAAGGTGAGTTTTTGTGGATCCCTTGGGTGCATGGTGATGGGCTTCGGCCATTGGTTGTTGTTGAGCTCCAGAAGCAAGTTTTGACCTGAAGGCATCTAGCCTACCTGCGGGGAGTCAAACTTGGTGTTCCGAAGTAGTTGTTGTGACCATAATCCCACCCTAGGTCTGATGTTGATATGATCTAGAAATGACTTGTTTATTGACTATATGATCATTGTGGTGTGATAATTGATGGGAAGCTTATGATGGTTTGCAATTGGATTATCCACGTGTATGGGTGCGTGGATAGTTTCCGTTGTTGATCGTCATTTGGTGTCCTAGTTTAATGCATAACATACTAGGCTGATATGGAATGATAAGTGAACCGGGAGGTGGAAATCTACGGAGAAATTGAGAAAAGCCTCCGGAGGGTTGACTATATACCCGTGGGGTGAAAGGGCCCACTTAAACTAGCGTAGGATGCTGCAAGCTCCTATACAGGTTCGTTATCGCTCAAGTATGGTACACTCGTAAATTAGTATATGGTGGACTTCATATCATCGGTTATTGCCTGAAATGAAGATGGGGCTTCTGGAAGTCCCTGGGATGATGTCCCAAATTGGTTTGGTTGGGAATCTACAAGTTGAGGTCCACTTATCAGGATATGTTGGTTTAGTTCATTCAGTTTGCATATTAATAATGATTGGGTGTTTCTCATTGCATTCACTATAGGACATGTGATTGAATCATCCATTTCATTCCATCTCATAATAAAATACTCATTCCATATTATGATTATTGCAGTACAAACCCTGTTGATTTGTTTCCATAAGAGAACGGGCAACTGTCTATACTCTTACTTTGCATTCAATGGCTCACGCAACTTCTCTTGTTTCAGGATGGAAGGAGAGACTACTTGTTAGTTTGTGATGCTGTTGCTACTGCTATGCAACCTAGTCTTTAGTGTATTTGTTTCTTTAGGACTAGTGCTCCGAGGGTGCAATGGTTGTATTAAACATGAATGAGTCGATGAACTTGTTTGGAATTTTTTTATGAACCCCTGTAGATCTAGGCTCAGCTGAAGCCTACAATCATTTATATTCTTGTAATAGTTTAATTTTGACTTTGCAATTTTGTTAGACTTCTGCACTCTGATCAGTTTTGAATTAAGGTTATTATTACTTTTATTTCTCACTTGGGGCTCGGTAGCAATCCACGGTCCATGCGTGGATCCTAAAGGTCTCACCACGACACCCGTGTTATCCCTCATTGGGATTCGTGACACGGGATCCAGGGCATGACATATGCTGATTTTCAAATATATGATTTTGTGAATGCTATGGTTATGAATTGCTATGATATAGTAGCTGTGATAATATATGGTGATGATGCTAGGAGTTGATATGATAGTGTGTTGTATGTATTAAATTTAGTCCATGTTATTCCTTGATAATGATATGTTAGATGTGATAGCATGTGATTGTATGACCTCCGTGATGATTGCTACGATACATTGTGTTTGCATGGACTAACATTGTTCCATGAGGATGGTTGTCGGGTTGTTTCTTACTAGGCATTCCAAGCTCACACAACCTATTTATGTTGCAGGTTAAGGTGGATTGATGGTTAGCATGGATTTGTGCTGTTTCCTGTTGATTGCTGCTTTGGATTTATAGATTAGAATTGATGTAATAGGGATAGATTAGTGATAATTAATTTGCTGGCCTTTGTAGGCTCTTATGAAGCCATGGTTTAACTTTGAATATAGTTGTTACTTCCGCGTTCTGATATTTTTTTACATGAGACTAAATACTCATGTAAAGTTGGTTTGATTGTTGTTGTTCAGTGTTCCTTGGTTGGGAACCCAAAGGTTGCATCTCGTGATCCGTGCCAACCCACATGGGGATTCGTGCCACTAGATCCGGGGTTTGACAGAGTGGTATCAGAGCTCTAGGTTAGAGTGCCTAGGGTGCTCTAGGTTAGATTACCTAGGGTGTAGAGAATATAGAGGCAAAAACTAGGATCATATGATTGCAATTCTATGTTGAGTGCATAACATGCTTTTTTTTTATATGTTTGTGTGATTACTTATTATGATTACTTGTGCTGATTGGTCTAGAGACTCTTAAGTTTGATGAGACCTAGGAAAGAACATAGAAACATGTAAACCACGGAATCACATAATTTTGTGGCATGTATATAACATGAATTGTTTGATGAATTTTGTGAATGACATGAATTGTTATATATTGTATATTTGAATTGTATAATTGTATTAAGAATGACTTGATTGAAGCATAATAGACTATTGGATTGAGTACTCTAGAAACTTAACACACATAATTTCGGGGAAAAAATTTCCTAAAAGAGGGGAGAATATAGTGACCCGGATCTGAAAATACTATAGTACAATTAATGTTCGAAGTAATTAATAAAGTTGGAAAATGAATGAGTAGTTTTTTAATTTAATAATGTAGCTTCCTCAGCTAAATAGAACATTGGGGACTAAGTTGTAATCCAAGTATTGAGTTGGAGATTGATTTGTAATTACAGGATAACTTGAGGGAATGTAGTGTACTTAACTCAAGTTAGATTTGCTGGAATTACTATTGGACGTGTAAGTCATTAGATTGAATTAAGGATAGTTTAGTAATTTAACTAATAGTGTATTGGGCTGAACTAATGGGTTAGATTAGGAGCAATCGTATGGGCCTAATTAGAAGCTAGGGATAACTTAGTAATTTAGCATAGATATATTCTAGAAGATAATTCGAGTTCCTAATTAGAATTGGATTAGGATTGGAAAGGATTGAATAGGATTAGAAGGTTTTTGATTGGTTCGTAAGTTAGAAGGATTTGGATTGTATAAGAGATTGATTTCTAATTGGTTGGAGATTGGGGAAGAAAGGCTGGTACATTGGAATTATAAGGAGAAGCAAAAAAGGGAAGATTGGAAAAGCTATAAGGAGAGGCTCTAGGAGGGAAACATGTACAGCATGGGAAGAAGGAGAATTACGGCTTTTGCAGAGAAAAGATAGAATAGAACTAGATTTGGAAATAGAGAGAGTGAAGGTTACAGTTGGACATGGAATTGGAGGAAGAAGAAGAAGAGACAATTGATGAAGAACATGTAGAATCGAGCATCAGATCTAGCATAGGATGTAAGTTGCATTTCCTGTATAATTATGTTGGGATTTACTGGTCATTTGTATGTGCTAATGTGATTTGCATGCTTGCTATGATTCCCTGTGAGTTTGATTTGATTGTAGTATGATTTCCATGTTGATAGATATGTTTGATCAACTAATTAGAAGTAATATGTTAAGATACTTGTAAGAATCATGCTAGGAAGATCTAGTGTGTTAATATAGTTGTTTGAATTACGCTAAATAGATCAAACATGTTGATAGGATTGATTTCCAGAATTGTACGAGTATATGTGATTTGATCCATGTTAGACTTGATGATTATGTTCATAAATTGGTTGGATATAATTGGTCTATTGTACTATTGTTATAATGATGTGTATTGATCTCTAGGGTTGTTGTAAAATGAACAGGACACCAAAAAGCTAGGGTTTACGAACATAGACAAACCCTGGAAAATTGTAAAGACCTGAACTATAGATTAGAGAACCTATGTAATTTTTTTTCATATTTTATTATGATTCCTCTATTCGTTAGGAACATAGCCAAACAAGTTTGAGGTGATTTTGATAAGTATATAGAATGTTATGACAAAAATAGTAACTATTCGTCGATATTGTAAACACACAAATGGTCCAATCGGCACCTGCTGGTACACCGATGATGGTGCCAATAGAGACCAAATTTTAGTTGTTTTAGGGCCATAGGTACCCACCGGTACACAGGTGAGGGTGCTGATGAAACCCATGACAGTTTTTCAGTGGACAAGGCTTGGGAATTGGACTTATTGACTTAGGGGTTGGACCATTAGGACTTGGGGGTGTGACCCCACACCTAATATGAGGATTGTAACTTGAGTATTAACCATAGAATAATATGATTGGACCTTGTTAAGATTGATTGTGATATAAATAATGTATTGTGATTTGTTGAGCATGAGGCTTATGATTATGATTGATTGTGCATGATGGATATGATTGTAATGGATTGTGCATGTGTGATATGTATTATAATGGATTGTACATGTGTATTAGGAATTGTGATTTCTTTATACGTATGCCTGGGAAGGAATTCCTGTGATGGCTTCCTAAGGATTATCCGTGTGTATGGGCACATGGATAGCTTCCAAAGGGTGTTATCACCGGAGATTCTACTATTTGTAAGAAAGGATTCCTGTGAGGGTATCCTAAGGATTATTTGTGTTTATGGGTGCACAAGTAGCTTCCAAAGGATATTTTCACCGGAGATCCTACTGTTATGATATGATTTAACTGGTTGAACATGTATGATGTGTAGTACTTGAATGATTGTGATTGATTGTAATATTTGTGGAAATGATACTTGTGATGGTATCCCAAGGATTATTCGTGTGTATGGGTCCACTGGTATCTTCCGAAGGATATTATCACCGGCAATTCTACTGATTTGTTTGGTGGATTGTCTGGGCTACCAGGCAGCTACAGATTGGATTGTGGATTTGTGGTTATTAGGAGTGAATAATCCTTGGGTGTAAATTCTCAGAAATGGTTAGGGGTAGACCATTCTTGGGTGTAGATTCCCAGAAAGGTTTTGTAAAGGTTTTGCAAACAGCTACATTGAGCCCGAGTAGGTTGAAAGTCCTACAGAACCACGCTGTACGGCGTGGGATTAAGAGAGTAGTATTCAGCTGTAGTAAAGTGAATACCTTGCAATTGAAATTGCTTGATAAGAGAGTGTCGTCTAGCTATATTAAAATGGATGCCAAGGAAACTTTGACCCCCGTCTGATCACTGGGTTAGGAACTTGCATTAGACTTGCATTTATTCAAATCATGTGCATTGCATCATTGTATTGAGCATCTTGTTTGTTTGCATTCATTCATATCATGTGCATTGCATTCATGCATCTCATTGTTTGTTGTTGACATTGTGGAGTTATGGTTGTTACTTATTGATATTGTGGAGCTGATTGTTATTAACTTGTTGATGTTGTGGTTATCACTTGTTAATGTTGTGTTTGTTGACCTGTTGATATGTGGAGTGGATGGTTATTGACTTGTTAATACTATGGATATTAACTTGTTAATATTGTTTGCATTGTATGGCTATTGAATTGTTAGTATGTAGGGATAGTGATAGTATAGATAATGTGGATGTTATGGATGTTAACTGGTTAACATTGTATGGTTATTATGGACTTGTTGATATTATGATTATTAACTTGCTGATATTGTAACGTATATGGTTATGGACTGGTTGGTATTATGGAATGTATGACATGTTGATATCATGGAACTATAATGATTGCTGTATGTTGATATTCAAATATATGATTATGTGGATGCTATGGTTATGAATTGCTATGATATAGTAGCTGTGATAATATATGGTGATGATGCTAGGTTGATCTGATAGTTTGTTGTATGAATTATCTATATTCCATGTTATCCCATGACAATGATATGTTCTGATGTGATAGCATGTGATTGTATGACCTCCATGATGATTGCTGTGATACGTTGTGTTTGCATGGACTAACGTTGTTTCATGAGGATGGTTATCGGGTTGTTTCTTACTGGGCATTCCAAGCTCACACAACCTATTTATGTTGCAAGTTTTTGGTGGATTGATGGTTAGAATGGATTGGTGTTGTTTGCTATTGATTGCTGCTTTGGATTCATAGATTAGAATTGATGTAATAGGGATAGATTAGTGATAATTAATTTTCTGAACTTTGTAGGCTCTTATGAAGCCATGGTTTAACTTTGAATATAGTTGTTACTTCCGCATTTTGATATTTGCTTACATGAGACTAAATACTCGTGTAAGGTTGGTTAGATTGTTGTTGTTCCACGTTCCTTGGTTGGGAACCCGAAGGTTGCATTTCTTGATCCGTGCCAACCCACATAGGGATCGTGCCACTAGATCTGAGGCGTGACAATGAAAGATCACACTACCCTTCTCTTAAGGTTATCGCCCCAGAGACTAGTCCATGACCTCCCTAATTCCATACGTTGGGCCTAAGGTCCAAATCTCCAGAAATTTTTGAAATTCACATGAGTGACCCCAAACTAGTTGTAATTAACATATAAATCCCTAAATCCAATCTAACTTAATTTGTTATTTTAACCCTATTATTATCAAATGGGTCACACGACTAGATATTGTTCAAGCCTAACTAAATTTCATTTCATTACACCACACTCTCATATATTTCGCTTATTTGCAATCTGACCCCAAATATGTATTCTATTTATCAAAACTTATATTATCCTTACAATTAGTTCCTATATTCAATTAAAATAGTAAAATTTTTATTATTAAGTTTATCTACAGATTTTGATTCCATCTAAGCTAACAATTTTCAGTTTCTACATTAACTTAAAGGCATAACAATCATATAAATTTCCAGATTTTTTTTTATACTTATTTAATTCATTTAAATAATCCCAAATTCAATTATCATATTAGTTTTCGGATTCGGGTCATTACATTGAGGCCATCACTCCCAATGCATGATAAACTCCAGCAAGTTGTAGATCTTGATTTTGTTAGGGATTTTGGTTCTAAGTATCATCATCAGTTCCTACCGAACTAGTTCCTACATTCCCTCTTCTTCCTCCACCCATTCTGAAAATAGGATGATTATCAATTCTGCAAGAATAAAGGAATATGCCCACGCTTAAGTTAGCAACCAATGTTAGTAGTAAACAATCAGCACACAAAAAACTTTTGAAAATCAGCACACAGACATGTTTTTAGAATATCATCACACAAAAACTTTTGGATTTGATTGAAAACATAAAATCTTAGGCTCTAATACCACTTTTGTCACATCCTAAACCTGGAAATCTCAATGAAGTCCCCAACTTGAAGGTGTAACTCTCACCCCATATCCCTATGGAAGTGGATAAGCAATTCATTACCAACCATTGAATTAAGTAAGATAATTATAAAATAAATTTTTGGACAATAATATTATTAAGAATAATATCCAATCAAAATAATCATAACAGCGGAATTAAGATAAAATACTTTAAGTCTCAGGCTTAAATCAAAACCCTATTAAACTTCTCAAATCTGGTCCATATGATAAAAACTCATTAAAAACATAAATCCAATTAATCCTATTACAAATTATACTAAACTCATCAAGTAAAATATTCTAATTATAACTAAATCTTCATCATCTTTTGTCCTCCATCTTGATCCTCATAGTCTTGCTATCCACCATCTATAGGTCTAGACATATGTTGCTTAGAAAGCATAAGCTACACTTAGCTTAGTAAATAAAAAAATTAAGCATCATTTAAGATTGAAGTAGGGACAATGCCACTCTCCAATGGTAATCCATACACAAAAATAGAATAGCTACTATCACGCCCCGGATCCCGATTGTTCTTCCTCTCATCCCGTTCCTTAAAATATCTATTGTTATTCTTCTCATCGTGTTGGTATGCCTCAGTTACATATATCTTACTAGAACAGATAATTTCTTCCGCTTATGTTTTGATTAATGTTTGCCACTCCCACAGAGATATGGGGTGAGAGTTATTAATTTGACCTAAAAATCTTAAAATATGGCATTTTTGGTTTAGTTTGTGAAACTAACACATTTGAGTAGTTCTTAAACCCTTGGGGCACTACCCTCTTTATAATGAGGGTATCATGTGATGTGCGAACCTCGACATCCTTGCGAACTGGGCCTCATAATGCCCAATAATGAGTGGACCTTACTCTAATCTCATAAAATCGAAGGTCATTTGCCTCTGATAACCATTAGGCATATATATGTCTAGGAACAGATCTTTAAAAGTCTCCCAAGTCATTACCCCTGTGAGTTTCCTCTCCACCATATCCCACCAATGGAGAGCTTCACCCTTGAGCATAAAGGTGGCCAGTAATACGTTGTAATGGTCAAAACCAATTAAGAGGTAATTAATTATGTTAAAAACCTTAATATGAACTTATCTAACCACTCGATCGATAATCGGAGTTGAACCGACCATATGATTTAGTATGATGTGATTTGCTAGAACCTAGTGTTTTGCGCCATAGTAAACCCTTGTGTGCTGAATGAATAATTGTTTAAATATGTTAATTTTGTGATGAAGTGTATGATGGGGATGAGAGTAGTTATGAATGGGTGGTTTGGATTGGGTGGTTGCGAATAAAGGGTTAGGATTGGGGTAGTTGGAATTAGAGAAGGGAGATTTTGACAAGTGGCATGGGTTGGTTAGAAGGGGAGAGAATGAGGAAAAATCCTCATTCTTGTCTCTTGGAAAATTTGGGAAGGAGCTTGAGGATTGGAGAAGGAAGGAATTCAAGGAGGATTGAAGGTTTTTGCTTGAAGAAATTACAGTACGACATAATTTCATGAACATAATTAGTTGAGTCTTGATTTTCTCTATTTTTACATCTATTTTGATTCTAATTTCATATTGAGAGGTTTTTGTAATGGATATTGTCTTTTAGATTAGTTTAAATGCTTCATTTGATGTTCTTGATGATATGAGACTGTATGAAAATAACATAGGATGCAAAACCCCTCAGGTTTGCCCAGTTCGCGATGTTCGGCAGCCAACTCGGCGCTCCGAACGAGAATTCTGGGCTAAGGGCAGACATTTCGGTGAGCCGAAAGGTTGTCGAGGTTGAATGTCAGTGGAAGAGGTCGCCGAGATTGCTTTAGGGAACCGAAATATGGTTCGGTGCGCCAACTAGAGCGCCGACACGGTTGCCGAAACAACATGTCCTGGAAACTTCGCCGAATCTCAGAGTGGTCGACCGAGGAGGGCGCCGAAAGTTGCTTCGGTGCGCCGAAGGGGACACTGAAGAGGTCACCGAGAAAGGTAGATCTTGAAATACCGCCGAATATCAGGTGAGGTCTGCCGAGGAGGGCGTTGAAAGGGGTTTCAGTGCGCCGAAGACCATGCCAAACCTATAGAATTAGACTAACTTAATTTAATTATGTAAAGACCTAAAAAATACAAATTAAAAAGAACCTTAATATAAAGGTTAAAATGGTAATTAAACCCTCCACACCTAGAAACTGACCTAGGGTTACTACTATAATAATGTTTGATTAATATTAGAAACCATAGTAATGGAATTCGGATCATTAACATAGCTTTACAGCTTAACAAAACACGGGGATTAATGAATTAATCTAGACTAGCCAAACAAGACCTAACTCTAAAATTTAATTAAGATGGACCTAACCAAGGCCCATTAATACTAAAGCCCAATTGAATTAACTAAGGCCTAATTAGATTATTTATTACCTAATTTTCGTGCTAAATTATTTAGGTAATTTAAGGACTAAGTTAAAATCAAAATAAAACTTTAGACTTATTGATAAACTACAACTAACAATCCTAATTCAAGGATAACTCCAAAAACATGTAAGATAAAACTAAGCAAGGAAAAATATTAGAACACATCTAAATTCGTGGGATCACCTAGGAAGAACAAGAAGAAGATTAAGAGATCAGAAAACTAGAAGAGATCTAGCAGTTCTTCAATGGTAGCAAATCTTCAACATCGTCATTGTGAGTTTTCCTTTATTCTTGTGTATTTACTTCCCATCTAATATCATATCATGGGGAATTCCATTCTTTTATACAAGCAAACCCTTCCCCATAATCTTATTAATAAAACCTAGAAAGAATGCATGATATTAATCACTTATGTATTTCATGTTAAGATTTAATCATTAAATAAACCAAGAACCAAGATTGATAAGTATTGTTGATATCTGTTGTGATCTAATGGATAAATTGACCACGTAATGATGCCCGAATCCCTAGGATGTTTAGATGAACCACCCCGTGAATTCCCTGGCCTTAAATCCACTTTCTTTGCACCGATGGCCTAAGGCTGCGGAAAACCTTGATCTGGGGGAGGAAGGTAACTGCCCAGCCTGCTGGACACCAACTGGAGTACCGGTAGCATGCCGGAAGGATTGTCTAGACTCCATCGGAACCTACCTAATGCCCTTGACACAAACTAGCCAACCCAACCGGTGTGTCGGCATCTGCCGACACCCTGCCAGTTGAGCAGACCAGCACACTGACTGTAGGATGACCCTACCGGTGTACCGGCATCCTGCCGGTTGATTCATCCCTTCACAATACTGAGTTAATCATTCCTTCACCATGTTGAGCCATCCCTTCACTACACTGAACCCTTCAACCTGCTAATCTAACTATGCCTTTACCATATTGGATTAACCATCCCTTCACCATTAGTTATTGGACCAGCCACTGAAATTACCTTTGACCTAACCTATTTCAATGATTCCTATGAACTAATATGATCCTCTTAACCCTCTAAATGATATAAGGAACCCTATAATTGCAATGATGTCAATTGAGTACTTGTTATCATGAGAATTGATCCTTAAACTGTTGTATGCATTATTTATGAGATTTTAGCCTTATTGATGATATCAGAACCTTGTTATGTGAATATCCTAATTCCATAAAACTTATCATGTGAAACTATATTATGTATAAGTCCATCATCATGTACCTTGTGCTTCATACCATATATTTATGGGTATATTATGTGATTATTACTAACTTAGTATCATGAGATTGTGCTCATGTTCATGCTGATGTGAATATATGTGATGTGTTTTATTGTGTTTGAATTGCATTAACAAACAGACCTGAGTCAACGAGTTGCATATGAAGTCCTGGCCGAGAAGGCTTTTCATTTGACTGTAAAGTAATTACTATGTATACTGCCTGAGACTCAAGGCAGGTTATTCCATTTTCCAGTCCATTGAGAGACTATTATTTATGTGCTCAAGGTGAGAGGTATGGGGCTCAAAGTACTTGAGGTAAGATGAAAGGATTTGGGATATGCCTTACATGGGGTTCCCAAATCTGAATCATAAGAGTCAACCTTTTGGTATTCGGTTTATTCACTTTTCTATTGAGGTTAGTCCTAATTATGTGACACCTTTGATTTTTGGATTGCCGTACCGAAAATAAGTCGGGGAATTGTAACCTCTTGGTCGAAACCCCATAAAACTATGATGCACACATAGAATATCTTACATTAAGAGTGGCCATGTATGTGGGGGAATGGTTCGAGAAGAAATTCTTGCTCAATGTAATTGATTGGTTAGTGTGGGGATTTGAACCTTTCGAATACCAGACTTCATGCAAACCGCATTGTCAAGTGCTTGTTGATATTATTGATGTTATCTTGTGTATGATGCACTAGATATGATTTTCATGTATACTTATGTTACAGGATAAAATGACCATATGATATCCTTATGTTACAGACTAAGGTGAGATTTGGTGAGAGAACATATTGCAGTTTATTTATCTTTGTCATCATACATCACTATTCAGACCTCATTATCACATTATATATATTTCAGATGATCATATCATATTTTATATTTTGTAGTAGCATTGTGTGTTGGGTAAATACCTTGTTTTAAAGGTCTACTCACACGAGCTTTGACTTCACATTGTTGTTTCTCAGGTTATTAAAGGAAGATAAATCACTAACGAGAGCTTTGGGAATGGGAAGCTAAAGATAGAATTCTAGAAGATAATTGATATAGATTAGTTGGTTTAATTTCCAGTATTTGTAAAGTAAGGATATTGTTATTATAAATGTTATATTTTATTAGAACTTTATATTATGCTTCCGCTTTTGTTCTTATATTGCTTACCACTCCCATAGCAATATGGGGTGAGAGTCGCAATCCGACCCGGTTATGGATCCACGGATTTAAACTGGTTTGGCTCGTGACAAAAGTGGTATCAGAGCCTAAGTTCTAATAAAATTTAAAATTTAAGGATTTAAAATATATTGGACTTAGGACTAGGAATAAAATTAACAAAGAAAATAAGATAAATGAAATATAAGGGGAATAAGGGAATTAAATATTAGGGAGTTAGAATATTAAATTTGATTGTTGTTGTGTGCATCCTTATGAATGATTCCGGATGAATAATTTAGAAATAGGAAATCTACAATTTTTGAAAAATCTGATGGTTGAGCTACAGGGATGAAGTCAATGTTTAGTATACTGGATTACTGTCATGACCCGAACTGGAAATTCTCAATTTCGTAGGTTTTCCAGTTCAAGTGTAACCTTCACCCCGTATCTCTACGGGTGTGGTTAACGAAATTTGATTCATAAGCGGAAGTTCTAACTGTTCTAGTAAGATATAAGTAACTATAAAAATGCCTAGAATTGAAATTTTCCATTTCTAGGTGTAATGAGTCTATGGCTAGACTAAAATATACATTCTATCAGAGTGCGCTACCCATTCTGGTCTCTCTCTTTACGTCTATGCTCCAGAACCAGAAAATATTAAACAACAGGCATAAGCTGAAAGCCAGAATGAGTATACCTACAATGAAGTGTATTCACTCATGCTCCAGCATTTTGG
>JAUPMG010299884.1:0-30993 GCA_031762675.1 Pachysandra terminalis | reverse complement strand
GACACCATTATTGTGATGTAGAGTATATTTGGGCGTTTGGGCCTCTTTTGAGGATCTCTGTATTTAGGTTTTTTTTTCCTTGTACTTTGTTCTCCTTCTTGGGGAACTAGGTGCTCTCTTTTCTTTGTTGTTTGTACATTCTCTTCTATTTATATCATACTTCGTTATCGATCAAAAAAAAAAAAAATGAAAGACGGATTCTTGGGATTGTTTTCCGCTTTTCATTTATATGAAAGACCATCATATTCTCTGTAAATGTCCATGGCCCTAATCTGTCCATAGTAATGCTGCCAAAACCAGCATCATAACTCCATCGTTTACTTGGACAAAGTCTGTGATAAAAGTATGGCTATTTATCTGAATCGGGACATTCAAGGCAAAATAGCATAATCGCCGATTTCAATTCACTGTTTCTACCATGCTGCCTTCGGATTAATAGAGCTATTTTTTCCAAAAAAAAAAAAATTTGCAAAAATTTATGTTGGCTCCAATTTCCAGAAATAACTCATTTTTTCCATTTTTCCTTTCTGCCCACAGCAATTTTGTTTTTTGATGAATAATAAAGATATTATAAATAAAAAAGAGAATGTACATAGTTATTAGGCCACAAAGCAGTGGACCAACAACCGTAAGAAAAAAATACAAAAGACCAATCCTCAATCGAGGAGAAACCTACATCTCCTCAACCAAGAGATCACTCGGTACTGTCCCGCTAAAGGAAGACTCGGAAGCAATCCCTTCTCTAGCCAAACGATCTGCTAGCCTATTAGCACTTTTGGGCACATGAGGAAAGTCTAATTGTAACCCCTCTCCAAGAGATGGTGCAAGCATGAAAGAATGGGATAGTCTCCACGAACTACAATTCCTCTCCCTCATCCAAGAAATGACAACCGTTGAATCCCCCTCCACCACCAAGTTCCAAAAACCCTAACTTCTAGCTTCCCTCAACCCATAATCATAGCAAGCAACTCTGCCCGCAGTGCATTACCCTCCCCGATCAGTCCAAAAAAAACCCATGTAAAATACTCCCTGTGTGGTCCCTGAACCCCCCCGGATCCCAGAAGGACCCGGGTTCCCCAAACATGATACTGGTAAAGGCATGTGAGTATGAGTATGTACCCTTGGTTTGGAGATTGTGAGGCTTGGCTAGTTCAAACATGCTTCTGAAACCTCCTTTATAATTCAAAAGCTGGTATTTCCATTTGAACAAGGCCTTCGTCTGAAAATATTTCAACATCGTCTGATGAACTTGATGCAATTTCAAAAGTTCATTCTTTGTCCAATTCATACTGACACGTATCATCATGGCATGGTTGCTCTTCTTTGTTGATCTCCTCAATACACATCATTTTTAGCTCACCCGTAGCTTATAGACTTTGTGGAACTGGTATAGATGATACATCGCTTCAGCTTCCTGAATATTTTTTGAATATTGGATGTGTTGTATCATCTTCCTATAGAGAAATTTCTGCCCAAGGCGTGTAGGCTCGAACAGTCTGCACTCATGAAATAGGATCCCCATCTGATGAATGTTTTGAAAGGAATAGGCTCAAGTCCTTTCCACTCTTCATATGTTTTCTTTTTGTTATACTGAGGAACTGGGGAAAAAGTAGGGTTAAATATGGTCAATAATGTTTTTGTTGGAGATGGGAAAATAGAATGGTTCATAGATTTTTTTGTTATTATATATATATATATCCCAAGGGATAATATAGAGGGTGATGGTGAATATGCAATGAACACAGGAAATATGAAGAACACATCCAAAAACAACAAAGGAGATAACAAAGATGAAAAAAGGTGATAACAATCTAGGATAAGGGATAAGAGTGGCAACAGCGAAAGATAGTATATGATGAACACAAAGATTGATAATAATAAGGGATATTTGAGCTTTATAAGTTAAAGGCCCTTATAAGCTAATATGAGAGAAACACAGATTAGCATAACTAATGTTACCGTGGGTTACTCCAGCTAAGGAGGTGCATGAACTCCTAAGTACAATACTTAGGCGGAGACCACTCTCCACCTTCGTACACTATTCTCTTGCTAGGTACCACTTACGGGGATGAGGACACAAAATCCAATTACTCAGATATATATATATTTTCACAGTAAAGATTATCAAATGGGACATTCTGCAAATTGTAGTATATCGACATTGTCCTAATCATGAAAAGTTTCCCTTTATAATTTTTAACGGAAAACATTGCAAATCAGATTAATTTCAGTCAAAAGTTTCCTATTTAAAAGGTGGTGTATTTCCTGCTACACCAACATTTACAACTTTCAATACAAATAATCGTCAAAAAGAAGTAATAGAATCTGAAAGTTCAATTTACTTTCCACTCTATCTTAAAATCCAAATATCAATTCTCACGACAAACTTCAAAACATGAATCAACCGAACCGTCGTTCATACTAAACTTGCCAACAACAACCTACCAATCCTTACTGTCTAAAACATAAAATATAATATTTGCAAAGGAAATGAAGAGAGATAGAGAAGAATACCAGAAGAACGAGAAGCATTCTCAGATCTGTCGATCATCCACTCGCCAGTCTCCCGAAGCTTCTTCTCCATGGATCCTTCAGGCTTGCCGATAGGGGTCGACGAGAGAACATCAAATAGACTCGACTTCTCGGTGGCCTTACCAGAGAAAACGCCGGCGCCGATAGCCCTTTCGATTTCTGCGACCGAGGGCTGTTGCTGTTGTTTTGGTGTTGTTAGAGGCGCACTGCTTATCCTGCGCACCCCAGGCTTAGGATTGCTTCGAGGTGGAGGTGGAGGTGGAGGTGGAGAGGGAGGAGGATTGTTGTTAGGCAGAGAGGCTAAAATGAACGTGTTGGCTGAAATGCATCCTAAGCATCCCATATTGATTTGTTGTTACTACCAACTGGCAACTGTTATTGAACTTGGTAGAATGGCTATAAACCAAGCAACAAAAATATCTTCTGCTCTATGGATTTTTTTATTTTTTTTTAAATGATATTTCACTCAAATCAATTTCAAGCAATCAGATTTAGCCACGTGGCCGGTGGCCCAACCGAAGTGGTCAGGAGCTAGCTCGGTTCAACCCGGTTTAACTTCCTGTTCAGCCAATATGACTATTGGTTGAAGATAAAAAAGAAATGCTGGAGCTTAAGGATCTAAAATAAGAGCTCCCAAGCCATGACATTTGTTTTGCATATTCCATTTCCATAACACTAACCTAATTGTTGTAATAGCTTTTCAATGGTCAAAGGATCCTTAAATCAGATGGTTAAAATCACTTGATCAAGCTGATAATTGACATATTTATCTCTTCGATGTGACTAGACCGCGAATTGGTCCATGTCATGATCTAGTATCCAGGATCCTTATGACTTCTTATGTCCCATACCATAGATTTTGCTAACCAAAAAATCCATTGACCTAAAATGACCTTTAATGAGATAGGCTTAGGGGGTGCAAAAGAAACATTTATTTTAATGACATTTTTGTTCACTTGTGAAAAGATTAGGAACTTGGGTATTTCAGTCACTTAAATGTCAAAGATTACTGGTAAGCCATTGCTCTAGCCTGTATGAATTAACTAATGAGAAGTTTTTTGCTAAGGAATGACCAAACTTGATGCTGACTCCAACTGCCCATACATATATGGAAGTAAGCAAAAAAAAAAAAGTATAAAGTTAAGACCATTCATATTGAACTTAAGATTTCAGTCCAAGATATGTTCACAAGGCAGGGAGATGGGGGTGAGTGGAATGGGAAGGAGATTAGAATACTGTTGACAACTGAATACATAGACAAGAAACTAGAGAGCTTTTCCTTCCCATCAGAACTATAACTTCTTGAGAATTGTGGTTTTATCCTCAAGCGGCAGTCAATCCTATTCATCAGCATATTTACAATTGAATTGAATATATATTCTTAATCTATCTCTTTGTCGTTGTCAGGTTCTTCACTATCTACATCCTCCAGAGGTGTCTGATTCATCATGAACCTCCAACTGTCTCCCTCTTCTATCTCCCATTGTTTCTTCAGTTCATAGATTGCTTTGGATGCTGCTGCAGCAACAACTGGGTTGCTGTCTTCTGCCAACCTCTGTTCCAAAAAAACAAATAATATCAGTGAATCCATGAAAAGGAAAAGGGGAAAAGAGAGACACAAAACTTCATGAACTCACAAGTAGTAGGAAATCAAGTACCTGTAATGCTCCCATGCCAGCATTACCAAGCGTCCAAATGGATGGAGCTGCTGCCAATGCGTTGGCTAGTGCTTTTCTATACCAAAATAATAGAAGCACCGAAAGAAAGGAAAATAAATATATAAAAAAATTCAGTATCAAAAAGGAAAGTTAAAAATAAACATGGGGATGCCCTGGGCTTCAGTACGGAGTGCTGTTGTGTGTTACCCAATTTTGTGTAAGAACTTTCAATAACAAAAACAACAAAATGCCTTATCCTGAACAGTTGGGGTTAGCAATATATATCCCTCTTCTTCTACCCTAATCAGTCAAAATATTCGGTCAGACCATGTGCAATTAATCATTTCTGAACGACGCCATCTATGTCCTATTTGGTCTTCTTCGAGTTCCTTTTTATCCTTCAATATACATTCCCACATTTTCTAAAAGGTGCCTCCCTAGGTATTTGTCTAACATCGCCAAACAACCTTAAAATACTTTATCTTATCTCCTATTTGGGCTACTCTTAAATACTATCAAATATGTACATTCTTTACCCCGTCCTTTGTCTTTCCATAGATCCATCTCAACAACCTCATCTAAGCAACATTCACATTATGATTATGTTGCTTATTTGTTTTCCAAAGGTTTTGCTCCGTATATCATAGTCGACCATATAGATGTTTTATAAAATATGCCTTTAAGCATAAGCAAAGTACATTGATCATATAATACACTAGAAGCACCTCTCTACTTAAGCCATCTAGTTCTAATTCTATGTGCAAGTGTATAACATCCTCATTAATATCTCCCATCGTTATGTATAATTGATCCAAGATAGCGGAAGTGGTTACTTTCGGGAATCATCTAGTTCTCAATTCTTGTCGTTGCTTTACCCCTACTACTATTTATATTAAAGTTACACGCCATATACTCAGTCTCAACTTACTTTGAAACTTTTTGATTCCATAGTATACCTCCATAATTCTAGTTTTGTATATTCCCTCCTTAGTTTGGTCCACCAAAACCACATCATTTGCAAATAACATTTACCAAGTCACCTCCTCTTTAATATGAACTGTCATTTCATCCATAATCAAAGTAGAAATAATAAGGACTCATGGTTTATCCCTGATATAACCCTATCTTTATTGAAAACTTATTTGACTCATTGCCAATTGTTCTCACCCTTGTCACCGCTTATGATATCAATGTATTTGATTCGTACTCTTTTTCTACCCAAAACCCACTAGCTTAACCCAGGTACTCTGTCGTATGCTTTCTTTAGATCAATACAAACCATATGAAGGTCTTTCCTCTTCCCTCTCAAATTCTCCACTAATTGTGTAAGTGAAAAATATAGCATTAACGGTAGATCTTCTTGGCATAAAGCCAAACTAATTTAAATACCACAATAATTACACGATTTGGGACATCACCTTTGCTCTTATACATGTGTGTGTGTGTTATAGTGCCTGTGCTTCTCCTCGAAGCATTTGGTATTTTATAATCAGAACTTTCAACTATAAGACAATGAACTTTTTTTGGGGGGTGGAGGGTATTCTAATTATTAAAGAACTGTCGAAACTAAAGCATTTGAGATGTGTAAACTTTAATTGAATCATCAAGCAGTATGATCAACACCAGTAGCTCAGAAGAACTGAAAAGAAACAAATGTTTCTGAAACTGGGTTCTAGGACGTAAACATCAGGGGTTAAAGTAGATAGAAAATAATAAAAATAAAATTATTGCAACATTCATGCCCACCAAAAGATGTAAGAACTCTTTCTCAAGGAAAGATCATGCAGTTATCAATACTAGCCCATGGCCATTAAAGAAGTGTATTTAATATGTTTAATAGTAATAAATGCAGTTTTACTTTACAGAGTAAGTATTAACCAGTTTGAGTACAGAAGTCAATAAGATGGATGCAAACAGGAAAAGTAAATATAAGTTTAGTAGAGGAAAGGTTTTGTCAAAGTTCCTAAATTTCCATCTCAGTTGACAGACCGCTACATGAAAGCTAACGAAATACCAGCCCGTTCTGACATCGATTTCAGAACGGGCATGTTACGCTTCATCCATCAGACTGGCTTATCATGCAGATCAGACATTCGCTTTGGCTATTGTAAGAACTTTATCTTTGGTGGAAGCAAGGCAAATATGAATACTAAAATTATAAAAAATCAAATATAATAAGGAGATTTAAGGTATCAATAATTGAGGCATTAGAAATCTATATAAACAGGTAAATCAATCAGATTCTATAATAGGATCTTATCAATTTGTGACAAACATGGGACATTACTGTGCTTGGAGTAATCATTTGAGTAAAGATGCTTACCTAGTGTTAACATCAGGAGAACTTGAACACTCTGCCAATAATGAGACACTACTTTTACCATCCATTGCATCAAGATCTATAAGGGTAGCAACTAACAACTCGAGCTGCTCCAGACAGGAAATAATAGGCTATAAGAAATTTTGGAAAACAAAGAATATCATGGCTCTGTTAGTTTCCAATGTATCTATTAATATCAAACCTCTTCCGGATCAGTATAGTCAATTCCATCAGCTTCTGAAAGAGCAGACGCCATACTCCAGTAGGCTTCCTGTCATTATCAAAGATAGCAGCAATTTAACTTTGACAACAGAAAAAGTAATAATGGAGGATATAGCATTAACATATAAAGGACCTGGATTGCAGTAATACGATCTGTGGAAATTTCCCCGGGAAAGAAATCAAGAGTTTTTCCATTCTTTTCCAGCATTATACTTCCCATCACCTCTGATAAAGAACCTTGTTGTCTACCCAAAGGACTGCATATTGATAACACAACAACTACAATGTCAAGCAAAAGATGTCGCCATTATAATTCTCAAACATAAAAAACATGATAGATGAAAGATATCAAATAATCAAAGGAACTTACAGTTTGTACATCTTGCTCACCATCATGTCATGAATGTTTTTGACAAGCTGAAACAGCACAATACAAAATAATCTTATTTCTTCAATGTAAGGAAAAAGAAATACAATATTTATGAAATGCTTTCCTAAATTCCTAAGCGGAGAACTATCAATTCTACATTATTTGATTGCTGACAGGCTATATAAATCCAAATAATTAAAGTTTATTTTAAAAAGTACATTGCAAAGATTTCCTATATGCATTTTATACAAAATGGTTTGCTTTTCTTTTCCAAGAATAAGCAGAACACAGTGGCCACAGTAGAACAGAAATAACCGAATCTAAATGCCAGTATAGCGGTACATTACAGTAGAACTAGAAAAGTCTACCTTCTCTGATTTTGTAGAAACACAAAGAATAGGATACGCCCCCCATGATATCCTGTACAAAGTTTAACCATATTAAGTAGTAAATCACATTACCTCCAAAGCCATAAAGGCATCTTTCATGGCACATCGTTTGACACAAAAGTCCACTCTCCGCAAATCAGCCTGATAAAAAAATTGAAATGTTCCTCAATACATATATTATTAGTGTAATGCTTCAAACGTAGCATGTATCATACACACACAGATTTTACATTTATGTATCTATGTGATCCAATGGAATTTCAAACGTATCATTACAGGATAGACTTCCTTATGATTTTTATGATGAAACCTGGGAGCTTTAAAGAAAGAGCAACAAAGAAAAAAAAAAGGAAAGGCTGAGATAATGTGTTGGAATCCAACATATGCACCAAAAAGAAGGAAGGCGTATTGTACTAGATCCAAGAAAATTAAAGGTTTTTCTTTCTTATTCAATTACAGCTTTTCAAGATAAACAATTTGTTCTTTCCATTTTTTTTAATATCCATTAGATCTTATCGCTTTTCACACTTTTTTCTTTCTTAAATTTAAGGAAAATCCTTACATAACATAAAAGAACTCATAGCTTCCCTTGCTTTGTAATAAAAACAAATTTCTTATCACAAACAAATCTCAATATTCAATTTTTTCATTCTTGATCATTATTCTATTCTCCATTAGTCTCCTCACTCCTTCCCTCCTTCCTCTCACTTTGAGTTCCTTTATTCAATTAAGTACACACCTCGTAACATACTCTCAATGCTTCCCTTCTGTTGTAACAAAGACAACTGCTCATTATCCTATCCTCCTCCCCCTCCCTCCCCCCCACTTCAAATTCCTTTATTCAATTTAGTTTTTTTTTTCTTTATCGTTAACAGAGAAATATTATTCAAAAAGGAGATTAAAATGATTACATGCACGATGTGCGTATATAGAGCAGCAAAACATCATTAGATAAATAAAATGAGGATCAAGCTTGCATGCATTCCACTTGATGGTTTCTCAAATTCGACACTCCATACCCACATTGGATTCTGACATTCATAGTGGTGCAATGCAAGATAGCTTAAAAATGAGGATCTAGCGTGGATGCATTCCACTTCAGCCCCAGGGTAACCCTAGATGCAAATTGAAGGCTACTAGTAGCAGTAAAACTTAAATCTAGACTTTCCTTGGGGCAACAGTGGCATGCAACTGCAGGAGATCTCAATTCATAGGGACCACATAGCGCAACTGTATTGTCTTTAAACCACATAACACTACCTGAGAAAAAATAGATCAATTTTAATTGAGCTGGATCTAAGTCCCTTTTATTAACTTCTTGAAGTGATCTGGGATACACTAGTGACAAATGCCTTACTGGGTACTTATACAAATGGAGGAGGTTAATAGGATGGTTGGTAAGCTGCAACAAGAACACTGACTTAGGTTTCTGCTTTCTTGGTTTTTCTTATTTTGTTACTATTTCTTGCATACTCACGTTTTGGTAAAGTTCAGTCTTAATAACTAAATAGAGAAGCTCTAGTTCAATCTGGTAGAAAATTAACATGTTATGTACATACATGTAAATATGAACAAAATGTGTACGTACATATATAGAATTATATATAGACATTATGTATCTGTTAAACTAGATGCGGTGTCCATAAGCATTTCAATAAATAAAATGATACAACAAAACAGCACCTCTAAGGCCCCATCGCTCCAATGCTGGTCTGCTGCACTTTTCAATCTAGATTGAGCTTTGTCCTTTAATATCTGGTAGTGGTACAAAATTCCTTAGTACTTCTGTGATATGTAGACCATTAGCAGTACCAATAACCGAACTAAGGTAGCAATGAACATACTGTAGCTATATGATGTAGCCGTTCAGCTTCTTTTTTCACACCATGGTCAATCTTCTCAGTATCCTCTCTTGCCCGAGCTACACAGCTCCATTTATATAAATGAAGTTAATATTAAAAAGAAAAAAAGAAAAGTATGTTGGATAATGATGTATGAATAGCAGCACATGTATGGCACTCCAAAGAAATATCATAACTGCTTATGTAGAGGTAAAATAGAAAAATTTTACCATCAAGTTTAAGAAACCCCGAACCAAGAATAGCAACATCTTGGCGTGCACGATCATTCAACCTCATTATGCCACTGAACCATGATTTTCAAAGTTTTGAGTAAAAACCTCCAGGTAAACATGAAAATGTGAGCATGAAAAGTTTGAACAACATAATTTGTATAGACATGTAAAAGACTTTAAATACTAATAAGAAACCAGCAAAATACAAAAAATGACCACCAATGCTGTAGGGAAACTACATATATTTAAGGAAAATGCAGCAGGGATAGAAGATTGATGATGAGAAATAAGGCGTGTCCTTTGACTAAATCATAAACAACCAAAATATATTAATAGAATAACAGATATTACCGTGACAATAAAACAAGATCATTGCGAGCTCTGTCATTCATAAACTTTGCATCATTGTAAACAAATCTACAAGCTTCAGCTAAGCCGTTAGTTGAGCAAGTAGAAGTGCTTTCACGTATCATTGGATGCTCAGGCAAGAGTGGATCAAACAATTCTTCAACTTCCTCATCTCCAATTTGAGCTCTAATACATAATAGAACATCCATGAATTAAAAATGGCATTAGCATGCGTAAAATTTGATTACCATTCCCAAGACAGAGAAAATAATAGAACTGGAAAAAGCAGTTGGTAGATACATATAATTGGGAATTCTGTACACTTGTTAAGCAACTCCATCTACCCTACTTAAAACTAACCAAGCACATTGGAAGAGGACATGGAACCTTTATTTAGAAGTTATAGAGTACTAGTTTGCCTTAACAGAATAAGTGGAAAATCTAAGCGATATATCAAGCCTTTGTTATTAAGCAGATACAAAAGTAACATGCTTTAACAAATAAATAAATAAAAAGAAGAAGAAGAAGACGAAGTTGCAGACGACCTTATTTTTGGTACATAAACAATGATGTGAACCTGAGAAAAAGCATTAGGTCTTGGTAAAAAGCATTCATGCCTCAAAAATACATTTACACAACGAATTCACTGGAAAGGAAAAAAACAAAAAGAGGTTTCTAATCCATGCATGAAAAGTAAAAAAGGATGAGACGCACTAAAAAGATTCTTGTCTAAAGTAAGGATCCTCATTTTTTCTCCGTTTTTTAGTTGTTTTCTAAGTTTAAAGTGGACAGCGACGTAAGTATTCTTTCCTAAGCATAGACTTCACTTGAGGTTATCTGATGGGCTCTTATTGCCAATCTACTCAGAATATGAGAATAAAGATAAAAATCAATGTTAAATAAAGTAGAAAAACATTTGATTACAAGAAAATGAAATGGATCGGTCCTTAGCTTCTACACCTGATTTTGTCATGGCTCAAAACTTTAGGCATTTTTAGGATACCAAAAAGGACAAATAGAACATGAAATGTCAAATCTGGAATCACTAGTCAGAAATGAATCAAATGGAAACAAGGGAGCTTGTTTGACATGAGACATGGAAAATGATAAATGAGATTGGGAGGAAATGAAAGATTGACTAACAAACATGGATTCAAGACATCACATCATAAAAAGAATGTTAGTTGGGGTAACCAATAAGAAGTGCCCACTGCTATGTAAGATCATATTTCTAGCATTTGCTGTTCTTGGTTATAAATTCCCAAAGAGCAAAAGGGGTGACTTCAAGCCTTCCGATATCAAAAAACTGAAACTTCAGTAACTAAAACTCAACCAGGGTTACCACAAGCTTTCCAGTTACTTTCCTACCTAATAACATATCACAGTTTTACTTTAGCGTCCTTACTCTTGTCAGAGGACAATTATGTCATGATGCACCTTGATGGTTTTATTCAGCATACAATGGAAATTTTGGTTACGTAATAACAAAATCATTTTATTTTGTAAACCAAAAAATGTCATGAGAATAAATCAAAGCAATTATTCAATAAATATATATATATGGAAGTGAATATTATGAGAAAGACCTTGATGAAAGTGATCATCATGCCTCATGCCTTGGCGTTTTTGAACATTGATTCATGTAAGTATCAAGAAGGATGTATTGATCCCTTGTCTCTTTGTTCATTCTTCTACATAAAAGGGCGAATGAGTGTGCTGAAGATATAAAATGTTAATTGGGGAATCACTCATGAAAAAAGTATATAGGGTATGCAGTTTTATGAACTTGGCAATATCTCACTCATTCAAGGGTAGCAAGGCACCTCTGTCAGTTTATATGTTATTATAGCCATTAAAATTAAGTGAATGCCACTAGGGGAGAATATAATTTCTTGCATGATATTGGCTATTTGGTCCTTGGAGATAAAACAATCAATATGCTTCAATCTAACCCATATTGGAAAATGCAATGATCTAACTAAATGAAAACAGACATACACAAGTAGAAAATTGTCCAAACTAAAGAGTTTTGAAGGACGAAACACCTGCATGACCTTATAGAAAATAGAATCGTCCAATGAAATATCCTTAAGAAACACATTCACCCACCCAATTTCATAAGTTATAAAGGTATGATATATAAAGTTAGGTTACACTGATCAACTATGTAACTTTAGAGTTTAGACATGCACAAAATGTCCGCGAAGTACAAGCAAATGCTACAGTGACTTGGAAAACCACCATGTCTACAGATACCCAGCTATATGAAAGCAATATATGGACAAATTTTTACAACTATTGTCAATAGATAATAATTTTTAAAAGGAAAAGTAATATACATTAATGGGATATTGAAACAATCTATTCGGCATGTATATACTGAAGATAGAAGAATATGAACCTGGTTCCAAGTAGTTGTATGGACAAGTGTCTGACCTATATGTCAAGTAAAACAGAAGTGATGGAGTTCTCATGCTGCATAAACGATACATTATGAGGATTACCTAGATAAATCTGAACAATCATCAGACTGTCTAAGACATTCTTTTGCTTCAGTGTTACGTGTTCTTGTTGATTGGCATAAAACAGAACGTTCCCAAGTGATGGAGTAACTAGAGGACTTTCCACAAATTCTCCATAGAGCCTCGTTATAAAAACTCAGCTTTGCAGTCAGAATATGTCCATTACTCGGTCTCCTAAGCTCAACTCTTTGATTTGTAGGATACAAGAAAGTATTCTGTAGTGACTTGGCAAACAAACAAATGGTTCCGCATGATTCAGCGATAGCGCTCCTACTAGTCACCACTGGACCACCAGGAACCTTGTTTGCAGTAAGTGCCATAGAAAGGACCAAGCTATAAAGAAAGTGAATCACACTGATTATCTACAACCAGAAGAAGCTACACAGCGTTCCCCTTATTACCACTAAACCTGAAATAGATAACAAGGTGGCATTAGGAAGCGTCTTATGTAATAAAAAATTTAGGTAAAAGGAGATTATGGAAACTGAAGATTCTAATACCACATAATATTCTACCATACTGAACTTATTAGGGAAAAAGAAAGGTGACTACAATCGTATCACATCCTACTACTACTAAATCTTTATTATCGTTATTTTTTTGAAGGAAGAAACAAATTCCAATTATCATACAAGCATAGCATTCTGCACAGATTTGTGAGGAATGTTTCATAGAGAATTAAGATATCACAAACCACACACATGGAAAAAGTATACCATAAATCCATTTTAAAGTCCGGAGCTTACTGAATATTTACTTCACCAAATCTACATTACTCTAGAAGTTGAAAAATCAGGATCTATGTTTTCCAATAGTCAAACGCTGAGATGTCTCTAAACTCCAAAGATGGTTAATGCAATAAGGTAGTTGAGTTTCAGTTATAATTGTTGATACTTCATTTTAAAAAGTGCAAGTGAAATGTATAGTAGATTCACTAAAGGCTCGGTCCCAATATCACCTACACTTAAATTGGGGAAGTAAAAGATCAAAATCATTGACAAAGAGGATAAAGTTTATGTCCACATAACTGGAACTTCCATATCATGGGGATTGCTAGTGTTATATTTCAAAAATAAATAATAATAATTTAAGTTTGTAAATCTTCTGTTATGAACCTCAGGAACTGGTTTTATAGTATAACTATAGATATTTATGGGTCGTATCTGTTTCTTAAATAAGTGCTTCTGACTTCTTTTAACGAACGCCACCTTAGGGGTAAAATAGGTATTATGAAAATATTACTAAAGTTTAGAAATAGCTTGCCGCATTTGGTAAATACATTATTTAAGTGCTTATGAAAGTTTAGGGGTAAAATAGGTATTATGAAAATTTTACTAAAGTTTAGAAATAGCTTCCCACATAAGTGATAGAGGAGGCTGCGCTCAGCAGCTTCTCCATCTGGATAGCCTTCCCCTGCTGCTTATGGGTAAGCACTTGCCCATTAGGTGTTACCAATGACACTTAATTTAAAAAAATACTTTAATAAACTATAAGCTGAAATAAGCACTTATATAAGCTGTTCCAAACGCATTACCCATTAGGTGTTACCAGTGACACTTTTAATTTAAAAAAATACTTTAATAAACTATAAGCTGAAATAAGCACTTATATAAGCTGGTCCAAACGCAGCCTAAATTCTTTTTTTTACGTGGAAATGGAATAAAAAACACTTATTTAAGCCACGAGCGCCTCCTTAGGGCTATGGACAGATACAGAAATTTAGGGTTAGTCCAAAGAACATCAATGACAAGTAAAATATACATATCTCGTCTTCTTCTGTTTTTTTCCTGATCAGTATCTACAAACTCATGATTCATCATATGTGACTGAGAATTTTAAAAGAACAATCTCAAATTATATTTGAATTGTGTTGTTATCATTTCCATGAGTTCAAATCAGAAAATTAAACCAAACCCATCTCCCGAACATCAATTTTGTTAGCATCATGTAGAAGAAACAATAAGAGAATGCCCCCAAGAACGAAGATTGATAATTTAGTCACTCTAATTCAAGCTTGAAACAGAGATTGCTATGAGAAGGAAAGAATCCCCAGAAAGTAAAAGAGAAGAACAAAAGCATAATTTGAGTCAATGCAATAGAGTAAGAAAAAAATAAAATAAAAGACACAAAAAGAAGAAACTAACAGAGTAACTAACTTGGTGAACTTCATCGAGTTTCTTCACTGAGAGAGAGAGTGCTGGCACAGTACATTTGAGAATGAAAAACAGCTTTTAGTTAAGAATGGAAAATGGAGGAAAGAAAAGATGGATGGTGAGAGAGAGGAGCCATGAAAAACTAAGAAGAAATTGCATCCACAAGCTCAGCATATGGGCCAGCGTTTGCCAACGCCAACAACAAGGGGGAATATGTCACCTGTCAGTGTATTATATACCGTTCTTGAAGGAACGATATATTCATTGGCAGCGTATTGATGACGTGTAATTTGAAAATTGAATTGATCCGATGGTAATACTTGACGGGATCAATTATAAAATTATGAGTTTTACTCCGGGATTACTTTCATTACCTTCGAACTTCAATTCAAACCAATATCTTTTGAGGGCCCATTTATATTGGGATAGTCCCTCGAACTAACATCCTTTGAAAACTTATCTGTGTTGAGATAGCTCTTCGAAGTAATATATTTTGAAGGTCCACCTGTGTTGGAATAACTCCTTAAAACTTATTCAATTAAGGGTCACCCATGATGATTAATCTTTATATAAACCCATATGTTGGACAACTTCTCAAGAGTTAGAATTATCCTTCAATGTTATTTACGTGAGAAGGAAGACATACAAAGTAAAACATCAATTATATAGTAAGAAAGTAATCTAGGACAAGACATCTTGAGAGGAAAAATTCATCATTTCAAAGTTAGCCACTTCAAGATGGTCAAATTTTCATCATGAGCAATTCAATGTTTAACCACCTTGGATAATAAACATAATATTGTTATCTCGAAACTGTTTTTCAAGATACATATTTTAATATTTCAAATTGTCTCTAAAATGAACACCATGTTGTCTCGAAATCGTCTTTCGAGATAGCTATTTTAAATATTTCGAATTGCTCTCGAAATGACCATTTCAATATCTTGAAATCGCCTTTTGAAATAGTCATTTGACATTTCAAAATTGATATTTTCAAGATGACCACTTTGGCACCCCAAAATCACATATTAATACTACAAACTGCATTCTTTTAACGGAACATTCCCTAACATCCAATCATCTCCCAAGATTTTTAAATTCGAGGTTATTTACTTAAAACATAGGGGGAAATAACACAGACTTTTAGGAATGGCTCGTCAGAGAGATAAGTCTTATCAAAACCCCTGTGGGTCATGACACGTCAAGGGACTTAATCATCACAGAAAGCATAACGCATAATAAATGCCTTTATGAGACGTAGAACCTCACATTCATGCTTGATCGAACGTTTCATGTACATTTATTAGACGTTTTGTATGCTTGATCGGATGTTTTGAATGTTCAAATCAAAACGTTTGTATACATTAATAAGACATTTTGAATGTGTTGATTAGACGTTTTAAACGGTCAAGTAATGGATTTGAGAAAATATTGGTTATAAAAGGACCAATCGTGCACAGAAAGAGGGACAACTCTAAAATTTTTGTATACCTCTGAAATTTTTTGAACTTTCTGAGATTATTTGAGAGAAGTCCTCTTTCGAGAGCTTAATTGTATTGATCTTTCTGAACATTCCTAACTGATCTATTTTCCTTCTTTGTTTTATTCTATCTAATACGGAAACCCTGTATTGAAACAACCTCCTTTCGGTTTAGGCCAATGAAAGGACAGATTACTTGAACCCTTTGTTGTTCAAACCTCTTACTATGTTTTTTTTAATTGGCATATGATTGTTAAATTAATCATTTATCGATTTGAACAGCAATACTAAGCATTAATTTATATCCTTTTTTTACGTAAACTATGTTAAGGGCATCAAAGTTCATGTCTAAACATTGAGGGTTTAGATGACCACCATAATTAATAAAAAAAAAAAAAACAGATTAAAAAAAAAAGAATATCAAATATGAAAAAAAAAAAATTAAATGTTGCTATTATTATAAAATAAAAATAAAAAGAACACTAAACCTAAAATGAAATAATATCAAATTAGATTGCATAAAAAGATCTAATTTAAAAAAAAAAAATTATTTGATCAAAATATTAATAAAAAATCAGCAAAGAATAATAGATAAGCTGTGTTTTAATTGTTTTCCCTCACCTCTTCTTATTCACTCTATAATTAAGGATGGGAACGGAAAGGATTTTGACAAATCTTAAACTGCCCCTAAAAGAGCCCCTCTAATACCAAATCCGTTACTAACTCTATCAAGGCTGTGGTTGGGATCATATATCAAAAAAGACATAGGTGAATGCTGGCACTGGTTAGGAGGAGGGTTGAGGTTACCAAATCCTAACCATGAGAGGCGAGGTTAGTTAATCTGTTTAACTTATCCCATTGCCATCTTTACCTATAATTTGAATTTGGATAAAAGAAAGGTAAATGTCATAATAAAGGTTTTAAGGGCTATCTGTGTAGTACAGTCAAACTATAAAGATGTCCAAAGTAATTAATACAAAGAAGAAAAAGATGAATGAACGGTACCCTGCCCTACAGAACCTAATGTACATGTGGCATACAACTTCAACACAAACGTGTGGGTAGGACTGTCAATGGGTTAGGTCTCGATTCGATACCGACTCGAGATATTTACCCGCTTAGATATCCGTCGGGTCGGATTCGGATCCGAACAAGTGAATTTGTTTATAATCGGATCCGAATATGGATGCATATACATCTGATCCAATTAAGATTCGAATCTGGTTAACTTATAAGGATATCGGTGATCAGGCGGTCTGATTAAATCCCACTTTACACGTGGCACTTTCTTTAAAAGTGTGTGTACTCGTTTAGGGTATAGCCGCATACACTGAATCATTCATTAAAATTGAAATGACTGTATAACCGTTCCTTTCATGTGCCAGCTGTTAGCAGCTGCGTACAGTGATTAGACCGTTTGGTGGAAAGGCGATATTTGAAAATGGCTCAAAGATATCTGACCATTTTGATTACCAAAAATGCAATAACTTCTTGGAGAAGCAACATTTTTGAATTCCAGCTCGTAGGAGAACGCCACGTGACCCACACCCAACAAACACATTCTTTCCTTCCTTTTGAAATATTTAAGAGACAAAGGACTTATGTTCCCACGATATACTGTCTTTTTGACACTCGATGGAATGAGAACTTTACTCTTCCCTCGATGAACCTTATTCTATTCGAAGGACGTATTTAGGAGCATGCTACCCCTAATAGACTCCTCAAATAGTTAAGACCTTAATAGATCCTCGAAGTCACACCTATCTTTACATTCTAAAGGTATTTTACTCAAAGAAAGATCATGGTTGAAACTTTTTGTACCTTCTAACTCAGGAGTCATTCTTGGATCACATCCATAGACTTCGAAGGACCACTTTTATACTTTGTCTGGAAGGATCACAAGGCAGGCATATTCATTCCCCTTAAGGAAACCTCGACAAACCCATCCGAGGGACAACCTCGACAAACGAATCTGAGGGACAACCTCACCGGACGAATGCGAGGGACAACGTCGACGGAAAATTTCGAAGGAAACCTTTCTAGGCTAAACACCTTCAGATGGTGACTTTGAAGGAGGTATGTTTCCTCCTGCCGAGAGCGAATTCGAAGGTGGAATATTCCTTCCTCCTAAAGTGAATTCCAGTCTAACCACACTGAGATGGTCAATTCATCAGAGGGCTTGTCACCCACAAAAGACTAAGGATTCTGTCCTCCTCGAAGGACATGGACTTGGGTTTACCCCCTCGAATGCAGTCGTTTTTGCAACCATTTTACAAACTGAGACTCGAAATCACTTTTATTCATTCTTATGAATTGATTTCGAGTCATATCTTGGGACTTTCACTTCTAGGAAGCAAATCCTCAGTTGAAAGGGCTTTAGAAGTTGAAAGCACGCCATCCCCAGAAGTATTCCCTGATGATTAGTTTCCCACAGACTTCGAGAACAGCTTCTCACTTCACCTTATAGGAATTCACATGTTTACTTCTGATCTCATCCAAGTAGAAGGCACTCGGATTGGTTACTGTAGCTATGAACCTTAGGGAATTTCAAAACAACCTCCTCTTCGTAGGGATGATTGATCATGAAAACGAATTCCTTAACGAGACACTCTCTACATGGGTAATTCGAGAATACATTGATCACCCTGTAAGTATATAGTTGTTCTTGATTTCCTTGGGAGGAAGATAGCCGCCAAAGGGAGTTCTCGTTTGAAATATACAAATTCAGTAAAGTATCTTATATATTGAATTGTGCCCTAAAAAGGTTGTTTCAGAGGGATTCTCAGAATGGAAAGCACATGGTGAAAACCTCACCGACTCATAAAATATCTGCTTTCTAACTTATCTAAAGGGGGTTTTGTCTTATCTGGAATGACAACAAGAATGGTGACGTTGCTCTTTGGGATTTATATAAAAGTGACACACATCTCTTGATCTGTGTTGCTCAAGTTCCAAAGCAACTTTTTGCAGAACAGTTTTTAAGGTTTGAAATGATTTGATCTCTTTCTCTAGAAGTAACTTAGCCGTGTTGAAATACATGCGTCCCTCAAGATATTATCCAGGACCACGTGTCACTCAGGATTTGCTTAGTACATGAGGGTCCCCCTCTAAACACTTGGCCGAGTGACACTTGTCCTACTGAGAGTGAGAAACTCTCTACAAATACCAGTACCCATCATCCATTGAATATGATTGGAAATCGGAGATCCGAATTAGAAACCAGAAAACTCTAAAACCTGAAACAACAGTGAGTAAAGACATTGAAGAGAAAGAAAATAGTCTTCAACCAGTGAGGTTTTACTGCTCTGAGATTGCACCTTAACTGGCTTTCTCAGTTATTGCAACTTCCTTTTCCTTCTTGTCACTTTTCTTTGTCTTCTCCACAGGTCAAAGTTGACAAGGAACGCTCTTGACAGAACGGCTGTGCGACGGTTTAGGCTGTCTTAAGACAGACTTCCCTAACTTTTATCTGGGTAGAAGATTGTGTTGGTCTAAATATATTAGTTGTCCATCTATTCTAATATATTTAACCGTTTACAAATCCGTCATCACCAATATTAAGTAATTTCTTATTTATGTTAAGGATACTATATAATTTTATATATATGTTGACTTATAAGGATAGTTAAGTAATTTTATGATTTGAAGGAAACATTTTTTTTTATTTTTTTCTCAATATTTTTAGATGTACCCCTTCTACATACATCTAAAGTATTATAATAGACTTAACATCTACATTGTTAAGCATTTGAAATTTGTTAATTTAATTGGATATCCATATAAATGTCAGATTCAGATATTTAATCGAATTTGAATCTTTGTCGGATTCGGATTCAATTACTCATATGAAAGATCTGTTGGATCTTTTATCGGATTCGGATCTCCTTGAAATTAATTGATTTCGGATTCGGATCATGTCGATTCGGCCCGAATCCGTCCCGTTTATAGTCCTACATGTGGGAGTAGGGAGCTTATGTGGGACCTACGGGCTCATCTATTTTTTTTTTAGAAAATTCCCCGTAGGCCCTACGTTACATAATTTATTGTCAATTGGTATATTGACCAACTTTATTCACCTCTCAAGTATAGAAATGCCTAGATAATTGCCTTTTGATCCTCTGTCATATGGCAAAGGACGTGTCAAGTATTGTCTACCCTACTTCCTTTTAAAAATAAATAAATAAATCCCCAATCTACCCTCCTACCATTTCTCTTCTCTTTCCATACAAACAAATCATTCTCTCTCTCTCTCTCTCTCTCTCTCCATTCGAGCAGCTCCCTCTCTGTTCCCTATCTCCATTCAAACATTAAGATTAGGGATTTAATTTTTTTAAAATTAAATCCATACGAACAAATTCTTCTCGAGGGTATCGAAATTAAGGCCTAGACATTCAATTAGAGCATCGAGGATCTCTTTGCGTGAAAGAGCAAGAGAAGAACAATGGCTTTGTTTTGGGATTTACGCGGTTCTTGGATGAAAATTTGAATAGAAGGACCAGAATCGGAGTTTGGATTCAACGAGGAATTGCCCTTCGTCTTCTCTTCAGCAATTTACGGTCAGTGGCAACATATCCAAACAGAGCTTTCATGAGATCATTATCAAACTTGAACATTCATAACATCACAAGAGACACTTGAACTCTAGGTCTTTGAAGCTATTGCTACAACTGAGTTAGTTTATTCCTACTTGATTCTAATTGTTGAGCATAATTAACCCTGTAAAACCAAAGAAGAAGAAGAAAAAGTGATTAATAGAAGATGAAGAAAAAAAACCAAAAGTAAAAATAAGTTTGTATAATAAAAGAAAAGCAGAGATTAACACCATCCGATATGGTTTTTTGGGTCCTTCACTTGATGTTGGACCCCTGCCATTAATATAGATAAAGAACACAAGAACAAACTAGTTTTAATCTTAATATATAAGCTCAAAAACATCAATATAACTTGAACCATTACTTGCTGGAGACAATAGATCTACAATTTCTTTAAAATTAAATATAAAGAAAATCAATTAAAATTACTGAAAAATAACTCCTACTTGATTCTAATTGCTGAACATAACCTTGTAAAACCAAAGAAAGAAGAAGAAGAAGAAGAAGAAGAAGAAGTTATTAATAAAAGAAGAATAAAAAAGCTAAAAGTAAAAATAAGTTTGTATAATAAAAGAAAAGTAGAGATTGGCACCTTATGATCTAGTTTTTTGGGTCCTTCACTTGATGTTGCCGTTAAAATATAAAAGAACACAAGAACAAACCAGTTTTAATCTTAATATATAAGTTAAAAAACATCAATATAACTTGAGCCATTACTTGCCGGAGACAATAGATATGCAATTACATGGAAATTAAAGATAAACAAAACCATTTAAAATTACTGAAAACTAAGTTAAAAACAAGGCAATTGAAACAGTAGAATACTATACCATTAATGATGGCTCTACATGCATGGGTTGAGATGGGAAAATGTTCAAAGCTCATCCCTGATATATATCTTATTGCAGGTCCAACCTTTGACGTTGAAATGTTATAGGGAAGTTGTAATGGCTGTAGTTGTAACTCTAGAAGTTGTAAAGGTTGCAATTATAAAGAGTTATGTGAAGCCTTTTAACTCATGAGAAGTAGGATGGCCACATCAGCAGTTGACGTGGAGGAGAGAATACATCTAAAAACTCTCCTAAAAGTTCATGCTTAACAGACCAATTGCTATAGATTATATAATAGAATATATATATATATATAGATAGATATATGTGTGTGTGTGTGTGTGTGTGTGTGCGTGCATCGAATTGTTCTTAGTTTGTAGAATTAATAAACATACACTGAATTCTTATGGCCATGAAATTGCTCAATTACTTGGGGGTTAGTTGTTCACTCTAGTCATCGACTGACACCAATTAAGCTATTGAATCATGTGGGTGCATGCAATGGATACTCTCAATAGAATTGTGTTCCAGTTAGACATGAACCCGCAGTCGTATACAGGCTAGTCTTGCTTAGACAATGATATTACTTCGCACGGTATCTGGTGTGATTGTACTGTTGATCCCCAAAATGGTAAGTAAAACAAGATTAATTAACACAAGCAAAGAGGATAGGTGTCAGCACCTTGAAAGCTTACCAACTTGTGTTGAGGTGGTTCAGATACCTGTCTCACACCGGCCTAAACCACATAATGGCCATTCCAGTGCAAGGTTTCCATTATGGTCTGGAAGAGTGTCAAAAAGAAAGGGGAGACCGGGGTTAGAGAAAAGACCCTAGGAATGTTTCAGAGAGACAGAGTTGCAGAGAGCTTTAATGGCTTCTTGGAGGAAAGGTTTCCAAGTTCTCCAACCTTAGGGTAACTTCTCCAAGTCTGGAAGTTGCCTTTACTCCTTGTGGTAAAGGCTTTTATAGCCCACATCTTGGGTCAAAACCCCTCATTCAAGTGACAAGTGTTGCCCATCCGAGAGGCTTCAAGGGACACTTGTCACATCACGAGTGGCAGGTATGTTCACTCTGCAACTCAGTCGGTTCCTATACACCATCCATGTGGATCTGTGCTATCCACCCGGGTTAACAGGACTATCTCTCTAGACCTCCATTCCTAAAAGGGTTTCTCGATTTTCCCTCTTCTTTGTTTGGCCTAATTCATGCAATCCTTGGGAACCGTGGGGCGGGAGCCCCGAGTTCGAATCATGCAAATGTGCTAAGACTGTCACAGGGTGATTACCCATGAGGAAAGGTTAGGAATGTCACCCCCGAGTTCAGGTTCTGTACAAACACCTATCTGCAGGGTGTGATCTCCCATAAAGGGTCTAGGATGTGGATCCCGAGTGGGAATCACGCTAAAGTGCTAAGATTTGTAGAACGTGTTTCCCCAGGGTAGAGTTCAAAGGGATTTACCAAATGTGTCCACCGGGCATCTCGAGATGTCAGGTCAACAAGGCCTGTCGCAATCCCTTGGGATCATGTCCTTGTGATAGCTGGTAACCTCGAGTTGGTTTTGACCCAAGTATCGGCTTCCAACTTGGGCCTGAAAGTGTGGCAATGGCCTTACAACACTTAAGTGCTTGCCTTTACACAAATTGCCTCTTCTTCAGAGGTGGCCCTTTCCTATGTCCACTCATAAGAAGTAAATGGTGGTGGCTTGTGAAATACGCGGTTTCCCTGAGGATCGAACACAGTCTATCCAACCTCGGGAAGCTAGTCCCTTCGGATGACCATCTCCGGGGTGGTTAGCCCGGATGAAGAATTGACCATCTATGGGGTGGTCAGCCCAGATGAAGAATTGACCATCTCCGGGGTGGTTAGCCCAGATGACGAATTGGCCATCTCTGGGGTGGTTAGCCCAGATGACGAAATGACCATCTCTGGGGTGGTTAGCTCAGATGATGAATTGACCATCTCCGGGGTGATTATCCCAGATGACGAATTGACCATCTTTGGGGTGGTTAGCCCAGATAACGAATTGACCATCTCTGGGGTGGTTAGGCCCTACCTCGACTGTTTGAAAGGAGTCACCCTTATCCGGATCATTTGAAGGTGATCAGCCTACCCGAACCTTTGAAGGTGGTTAGCATATCTGGTGGTTGCGAGGTAACCCCAATCACAATCACATTCACAATCAATCATGTCATAAGGCATCACAGTCACTCAAACCCAAATGCAATGCAATGCAAAGTATAATGCAAGTATGGGATGAAATGAAGTGCAATGCAATACAATGCAATGCAAGGTGTCACCAGGCCTAGCCCAGTCACATGCTCATTTAATCATACGACCATACAACCATTCTTTTAGGGACTTGCACCCATGGTATAAACACCAGTCGTATTCCTTTAAAGACTTTCACTCACGGTGGAATACACCCTTAGTTCATATTCCATTTAGGGACTTGCACCCACGGTGAAAGATCACCTGTAATCGAGCTCTTCCTTTAGGGACTTTCACCCACAATGGAATCACCCTTCCATGCATTGCCTTTAGAGACTTTCACCCACAGTGGAAGCTCACACGTCCACATCATAAATCAAGTCAATTAGACACAAACATCATACATAGTCATGGATACACACAGTACCCTCAATCAGTCATTCAAGTCAAACATTATCAATTTCAAATACAAGCCACACATATGTCAATCAATTTAAACCTAAGTCCACATTGGATGCCAAATGTACCAATTGACAAACTAAGTCATACACAACCATCTCTAATCATATTAAGCCTATCTTTAGGTCCTATGAACATATCTATAACCTTTGAATCGATATCACCTCATATTCTATCCAAATCATTCCGAAAATCTTGAATTTGTGACCTTCTCCTATTCTTTTCTTGATTCGACCAATTTTAGACTTTTTGCACACAAACCAACTATATAGGTATGTGCACAGCTCAATGGGGATCATTCCCATAAAATTTGGGCTTCAATGGGCCTCGGTAGCTACTCGGTAGTTGTCAACGCTCTCACCGAGAACCTCGGTAGCTCAGCTCCCAAAGCTTGGTAGCATGTCCAGAGAACATCTTATTTTTGATGATTTCGGTAGCTGCCGAAATTCCTATCGAGGAGCTCGATAGCACTGCTACCGAAGCTTGGTAGCATGTCCAGAGAACAAGCTGTTTTGGCTGATTTCGGTAACTGCTTGGTAGTTGCCGAGACTGCTACTAAATGTAGAAATCCAGCCAATTTCTGGGTTTCTTATAGGGTTTCTTATAGGGTTTCGTGCCTATACTCAAACCTATTGTTTTCTAAGGCATTAATGATTATAAATCAATCTCTAAAACTTACTCATACGATTCAAACCTCAAACACATAAAACCTAATTATTTCTATAGATCTAAACAAGTAACTAACAGATAATCAACCATGGATCTAAGAACATGAATATATTTCTTAAAAACACAAAATAATATAGTAAACACAACAACGTTAATGGATCATGTAAAACAATCATCATAGCATTATTCCTACTATTTTCTCTAGATCTTAGATCTAATATGCAAGACATACATGATCATACAACCCTTCCTATATCGATAGCATTGAAAACATTCATAAAGGAAGTTACCGCCGAAACGCAGGAATCCCTACCTCGTTTACCAGTTCTTCTAAACCGGCCTAATATCCACCTTCATCGATCTGTTTTTGTCTTTTCAAATGATGCTTGGTCACAGTCATCTTCCCTTTGTCTTCTTCTCCTAGTCAATAGTCCTCGTCTTCACTTTCCTTGTGACCGTCATATCCAACACCTTCTTCGTCTTTGCTTTCCTCCTTCTTCTTCTTTGTTTCTTCCTAAATTGCTTCCTCACATCAATGTAAACCTCTCTTTCTTCTTCTCTCTTCCTTTTAGCCTCTCTAGCTTATTTCTTCTTACATAAAACTTTTCTCTTCCTCTCTTCTCTTTCTTTCCTCTAGGTCTCCTCATTGTCTAGATTTTCTGCAACTAAACCAGCACTTCCTCTTCTTCCTTTGGTTTGGACGTCCAAGGCTAGAGAATCCCTTCTCTCTCATTCTCCTAGCTTCTATGTTCCTTAGCTAACTTGAACTCTATCTTCTTTAATTTGTTTGAATTCAAATTAGTTTAATTCAATTTTTAAACATTCAAGAATCAATCGTAGGATTTAAATTAAGTTGTTTGTTTACTTAATTAACCTTCTTTAATTTATAAATACCTATTTAAGTCCTAATGGGTTTTTAGTTGGGTTTGGTCCAATTCGTTTATCATAAGGATTAGTCCATATAGATTAAAAGTCCAGCCCTTTAATTAATTCTCAATTAATTAGACAATTATCCCTTAGTTTTACATAATTATTAATTAGTCCAATCCTACATTGAGTCTTTCATTAAATTCCCATTGTATAATTAATATATTACTTAGGATTTAAATCTTTAATAATTCTAGTCAAGTCCAGGTCACTACACTAACTTAATATAATCCTCATCTTTTCAAGACAATCTCCAAAAAATAAAGAACAGTAAAACGAAGAGATTCAAAGGTTCTTTAAGAAACAAATCTACAATTGCTGGAATGTTAAAAAGAATTTGTCTTTCTTACCAGGGTTTTAAGTCTCGGGATCTTGGATCAGACCGGTCTCGGCCGATCTGGATCCATATCGGTGATACCGGCCGATCCAAGTCGGATCCAAAAGTTGGATAGTCCTTGACAAAAAAAAAAAATGGATCGATCCAATCTAATCACTGGATTGGTCCGATCCAAAGAAACTTGATACAATAGTTGTATCGTGGCTTGGGATCGGACCGGTCCTGGCCGATGTCGATACGGATTAGTCCGATCCTTGAAACCATGTTTCTTACTCTGATCTATTTATCAGTTGTTGAACCTAACCAACGGTCATACTAGAAGAAGATTCGTTCTAGGCATTACTTCAAGAAGCTTGTTGTAGGATCGCCATGTCCAAGTAGTCTCCGATATGGAAACAAGGACGAGTAGGAGGAGAAAATAGGGATTGAGGAGGAGAAGGGGGAAGAAGTCTGTCGGGTCTATTTTGCAGTTTTGCAACTCTCGTCATCTTTTTCTTTTCCATTATAGATTGTTTCTAACGATTTTATCTAGCTACTTGACTTGGAAACGCTTTTCAGTAGGTGTTTACCAAACATCTTTTAGTCCTCTGAAGTAGTTCTTATGAAGTGCTTCATAAGAATCAATTCTAAAGGAATAAATTATCCTTCCAAGAAGCAATGCCAAACACGCCCTAGCTTCAATGGAATTAAGTTTTAATGAAAAGTTTGCAATTGACATTGGTAAGTGTTTACTAAACGCCTAACGTGCCTGAATAAAGTACTTCTAATCTCAAGAATCACTTCCGAGGTCCAATGTACCTGACCTAATTACAATTGAGTGATTAAATCGTACTTAATTATCTCAATAAATCATAGGATTTAATTGTAAGGGAATTAGCTGATTAGGATTAATTTGCAATTAAGGTAAAATATTGGGGAAACTTATGAGATTTCTAGATTTCAGGAGAATTGGGCTTAGGCCCCAAGGTATGAGATGGACCGGACCATGGGTTGGTCATTTGGCCCATGATGTGGAGGTAAGGCTATTTTAGTCTTTACAACCTATTTTGAATTCAGCACATTGTGTAAAAGGGAAAGTTTCCCATTAACAATCACACCCTTCTGAATAGGAACGTGGGTGATAGGAAACTCCCCACTTTGACTTGCAGGACCAAAGGAAAGGAAAGGGAGAAAGAGATTCTGGTTTTGCTGAAGAAGAGAAGAGAGGAGAAAGAAGAAAAGGGAGAAGAAGGAAAGAGGCTAGAAGAAACTTGGTGCATCATCTAGTTTGGAGAAATTTGCAAAAAAATTGGAGGTAGGAATTTCCATGGTTTTTATGGTAGTTACATTCATAGGAATATAATAAACCTCTTAGGATGAGCATCTAGATTTTTTGTTTTGCATGAAATTATGTATTGATCCATGCTTTTGATTGATTATGTGTTAAACCATTATATGATGATGATATGAGTATATGGATTGGATCATGTGATTTATGCTAGTTCTAATGTGTGAATCCATGTTTAGATGCAAGGTTTTATGTATGACATGTTAATGCGAATGTATAGAAGTATAAACTTTGATATTGTATAAGAAAAGTGTGATTTTGAGTTTGTGAGAAGTTGAGTACGAAGCCCTAGATATTCTGTAATTTTGTAGGCATTTTATGAACCTCGACAAGTACCTCGGTTCGACCAAGCCTACCCGCTGAGCTCCCCCATTTTGCTAGCCCTTCAGCCGAGCTCGGGGAGGAACCGAGAAGACCCACCGAGCTCCTCAGCAGGATCCTCAGTGCAATCGAGCTTGCGATTGAGCTCCTTTGAGTCCCAAATTTGGTGGACAGTAAGGTTTTAGGGTTTATAGATGTGTGTGGTGTTGGTTTGTGGGAATTATGTGTGTGAAGTTTTGTGCAACAAAAGGTACTGATTACCCCAGTTTGCTATGTGTTGTGACCATGTATGATGCGCTATGATGAATGATGAGGTTTCTAGAGAGTTATAACATGAGATAGGTTGTATGGTATGATGTTAGGGTTAATGATAACTAAAGCATGAGAGTTTGTTGGTGTATGGTATGTGGGTCCTATATGAGCCCTGTGAGTTATGGTGTGTATGTAAGTAATGCTAAATGCATTCACTGGTAATGAATGTTTAAAGAGTGACTCTAGATGAGTTCATTGTGTGATGTGTGTGGAATGATCCTAGAGTGATCATAATTAGATTTTAGAACTCTTTATGTAAGAGGGTCTAATGTGATTGTGTGGATGACGATTTTCTACCTTAGGTATTATCCCTTAAAAGAAATTGTAAGATGGTTATTTCTGCTTTTGGGTTTCATCCCCTGAACTGGAAGATGGTGATTTTCTACCTTGAGTATTATCCCCTCAAAGAAATGGTAAGATGGTGATTTTCTACCTTTGGTTAGCATCCCCTAAAAGAAATGGTTAATGAGATTTCAGTACTCTTAAGATAAGAGGATCTGATGTGGTTGATTAAGCACATTCCTGGAACAGTGTTTCCTAGAGGAGATGTGTGATTGATTCTAAGGTTAGGCTTGTCCCAACACCTCTTATGCATTAATTTCATCATTTCATCTCATCATGAACATTTGCATCATAACTTCATATTGCATTGCATTCTTGATTGTGAGTGTCATTTCATCATATGTGTGCTCATGTTGTGTTCAGGTGCATGAATTGCATAACTGTGTGTGATGTATGGTTGTTGTTTAGGTTGTGTGATGTGTGGCTGTTGATTGAATTGTGTGTGATATATGGTTACTGATTGAGTTGTGATGTAATGTGTGGCTATTGAATTGATTGTTATGTGTGAATTGAATTGTAATTATAAGGAGGAAGGTTACAGTGTAGAATGAACCATGAGATTTGGTAGTCTTGTGAGATGATGTGTATCATGACAGAGTTCATGAGGGTATTGGTGTTTGAACATGTTGTGTATAGTTGTAGTGGTATATAAGTGAGTATAATGACCTGACAATGACGTGAATTATGACTTGTGAATATTATGTTATGGTTGTGATGGTAAGTGAACGAGTATAATGACATGACAATGAGGGGATTGATGATGAGTGAATATCATGAAATTGATTTAAAGACTGTGATTTTTACGTGATTTATGTTATTTGTGTTTGGTATGGCTTGCATGAATTAATGTGATTTATTATATGACTATGAAGGCATCTATTGTAGATTCTTTGGATTTTTCCTATTGAGCCTCCAAGGTTGCCCCTATGTTGAAACAGGTCATCCTCTAGAGTGAAGGTGGACCTGGAAAGGAGATGGCGTACTGGATATGATTCGAGACTTATGAACTGTGCTACTTTAAACTATGTTTTCCGTTTTGATCCCAAGTGGGCAAGGATGATGTAATTTCATTTATGGTTGGAACTTTTCATATCAGTTGGGTTAGTTAAAGGTTTTAATTTGATGAGACTTCTGTTGTATATAGTTATGCTATGTTGAACCACGAGTTGGTTGATTGGTTTGGCAGCATCCATGGGTTGGATCCGAAAGTCATTCCCTTGAAAATCCTCGAGCTAATATATCTTGGAATGGGGGTGTGACATTGTAACAACATGAATAAAACATAAAATATTAAATTGAAAACTTAATGGTAAAATAGTAATTTGAGAATTAGTAACTTAATGTCACTAATTAATTAGGATTAGGAACACAAAATTATTAATTTCATAAGACACTATAGATTTCCTTAAATCATTAAAACTGATTAAGTCAGCCAGATTTAAATTACGAAACAAAATAGGTCAGATAACCCAATTTAATAATTAAATAAGAAATATAATGTTTTGCCGGTTTAATCTTTTATTTATGCATGTTTATGTTTTAAAAACTTGTGATGCTCCATTTCTTTGTTTTGATCGCCGATCGGACTGGAGCCGACCATGCGATCGTGTTCGTGATGATTGTTTGGTCCTAGTGCTTTATATAGTAGTTTGTCCTTTATGTTTGAGCTAATGGCAAAATTATAATTTGAATTGATGGATATAGGTGTATGGCTAGGATTGTAGTTGTTATGAATGAATGGTTTAGATTAAAGTGGTTAGGATGGTTGTGGTTGTAAGGTTGAGATGAAGTGGTTATCTTTGAAAGGCTTGGATAGTGCCACATGGCATGGCTTGCTTGAGAAGACATGAGAAAGAATCTCATGTTCATTTCATTTGGGTTTTAATTTTTATTTGAGTTCATTTTATTTGGGTTTTTTGTTTTTGGCTTGAGATTTGGAGAAAGCTTGAGAGAACGAGTTCATTTTTGGTTTTGTTGCTTGGTTTGGAGCTTTGGGAGAAATCACAATTCATTTGGCACGTAACCTTGGGTTCTCCCAATTCCTTCAAGTATGATATCATATGAGTTCAGATGCGTTCATTTTATATTGTGCTTTCTCAGGGACCCGATTTCATGGGGTGATGAGGTGTTGAGATATGGATATTAGACCTGGAATGATCTCTACACTTACAGTTAATGGCACATATGACGCTTTCATCATGAATACCTAGTTAGCCCTACACACTTGTTTTTGAGTGTTCCACTTCGTGTTGCTTGAATGATGTGCTGTATTCTAGTGAGATTGTGTTTGATACTCTAGATTGTGTGATTATTGCTTGAGTGGTGTATTGTATTCTATGTGAGATTGTATTTGATACTCTGGATTGTGTGATTCTATGTAAGATTGTATTTGATGCTTTGGATTGTGTGATTACACCCTGTACACTACTATTTGACTGTTTAGCTAGCGTGCACCTCTTCACTTGCACAACATTGACTCGAGACCATTGTATGGTCAAGAGTGTGGCCCTGTATTCCAAGACCTCAAGGTTGGGTCTTGTGACTGGACAGGAGTGTGATGTGAATTTCACATCTAGGGAGGGACTGGCTGGAGTGAGTTG
>JAUPMG010299874.1:0-16926 GCA_031762675.1 Pachysandra terminalis | reverse complement strand
GGTCCATCGCGATCTGAAATTTTTTAATTTTTTAATTTTTTTTTGTTTTCTGTACCGGCTCCAAACCGGCGGGTACCAGTCCTTACCAGCGATCCAGAACCGGAACCGGACGGAACCGGTCCGGCGACCGGTTCCGGTATTTAAAACCCTGGTTTCAAGTGCATATCTTATATCATGGTTGATTCTTACTAGGATGAAAACCTCGTTACGTTTTCCTGTGTATGTGGATGTATTTTGGTAAATGTGTATACAGCTCCTGAGGCCGTTTGTGAAGAGGAACTATTGGAGCAACAACTAGAGGGTGAAAACTTTGTGAGGAAGACTCACAAGATTACCTTAAAGACCAGATTTGATTTCCTTGGTTTGATTTTCAGTTTTAAAGGGTAGGATTTCTATTTTGAGTATGGGAATAGATGACTTGATTGATTTTATCAAGGATGAAAGTAATAAAGCATTTGAGTACTTTGAAGTTAGTAATTAATCATTTAGAGTTTGAGTTTAAGAATTTAAGTTCTTGTTATTTGATTTCTGGTTATTTTTCCGCTACATAGATATTCTGATATACCTACAGGTTTGTTTGGTTTATTCAATTAAACCATTAATGTGTGGGTTTGCCCACGGATGCCGTGAACCCGGATTCGGCCACCTAAGCCCCATGGGTTCCATGTCGTGATAGATGTCGGGTGTCAGACTCGTATGATCTCCATATCATAGGACACAAAAACTCGGTAGAGTATACTGTGTATTTTATACTTGGGCTAAGTAGTACCATAATATGGTACTACCTATACACTATAACAACTTTTCTACATTTAAAGATCGATGGCTAAGTTGGATATTACCACAATATGGTAAAACCAAAACATAGAAACATTTTCCATTCACTTTTAAGCTTATTAAACTAGGTATTTCCGAGTCTTAGTGATATCATTTCAAGACAACAGCTAGTTTCAATCCGTCCAAGTCCTCCCCACACTACTAAGGATAAGTCTACCCTAATACCTTCAGTTGATCAAGGAGATGATAGACGTGATCGTCATGGTAGGTGTTACAGTTGTGGTGGACATATAGGTGGCTAGAATTCAGCCATTCAACAGAAGGCTGAGGTAGAGGGCATGATGACTAGAATTGGACTCATTGTGGCTCAACCATTCATATTGTGGATATGTGTTAAGATCTCCATGGAAAGCCCACATGTGCGACCCATATGAGCTATGGAGAAGCTGGTATTGATCATAATATTGCTTCATGTTCTCCTTCATCCAATAGTGATACAATAACTCTTATCTACAAGGAGCATCCAAAGCTATCAAGAATCATTAGCTTCTAGTGTCTCACTTTCCTTTACAGCTACAGCTACTTTTGCCAACACAGGTGCTATCTGTTTTGCTTCTATCATCATGTCCTCAAATAATTGATTAGCTTTTGAAAATATTAAGAGAAACCCAAGTCTATTCTAATATTTTCATCAAACTAGTTATTGTATGTTTATTAGCCTAAATAATGGTACGGTACCAATTCCAAAACTTGGCTCAGAAGTGTACAGGCATTCAGATATGTCTCTATGATCAGTGTTATATGCTCCGACTTTTCCTTTTAGCCTTATTGCTATTAGCAAAATTACTGTTGCAATGATTTCATATCCTATACTGCTTTGACAGTGGTTTTATGGTTCTATTGTTCAATATAGTGAATCTTCTTATTAATGGCATTGCCGATTAGGCTATCCATCATTGTAGGATTTAAAGTCGTCGTTCCTTCTTTGTCATTGCCGTGTCTGTTAATTGCAATGTATGTCAAGTTGTCAAGTTAGCACAATATAACCAATTTTCCTCTTTGTTTGAATAATCATCAAGTAGTTTCTTTCTTTATTTGATTCAGATATTTGGTATCCTTGTCAAGTTACCGGTCTGCTCAGGTACAAGAATAACTTGGTTTATTTCATTAAAAAATCATTCAATGTTATTTTCTACTTCCAAATCTTTGCATGTAGAAATACAAAATTAGCTTAGTATTGAATGTGTTTGTGTTTTAAGATCAGACAATCATAAGGAATTACCTTAAATGAATGTCGTCAGATGCTTTTGAGGTGATGTTGTTCTTCTTCATACTTGTTATCTTATCAATAGCATGTCTACATCTGTTCTTAATGGTCAATCTCCTTGTTATATATTGTTCCCAATGTCTGTCTCTTTATTTGTTACCCCAAGTTTTTTCCTCTGATCATTTCTTTCACCATTTGGTCCTAGCAGAGATATACTTGATCCAAGTGCAAACAAATGTATTTTTTTGGCTACTCTCATACTCAATAGAGATATCATTCCTACTGTCCTATTTCAAAGAAGTACTTTGTTTGTCTCGATAACATCCACACCTTGTTGTCATACAATATCCCTTTCAGCAAGACCAAAGCTTTATAATAGGTAAAAATGGAAAGCAAAAATTTGCTAACCTTTGGAGTTGAAAGTGGATCCGTGAATAAGATTTGTCCTTCATTTCCAATCTCCCATCCAACGCCTGTATATAGAACATGGTTTAACAAGTCTTCCATAGCATCCATGTCTCGAATAAAGCCTCTCACAACTGGATCAACAATGACTTCCTCAACCAAGGAATCACTAGTCGATGATCCATCATCAAGCACACGTTTCATCTGAGGAGATATTATCTGAACATATTCACAGAAGTTAGAATGCATATCTCCAAGGAAAAAGGCTAAAATACCATGCTACATAGATAAATTTCCAAACAGGATAGGCAATCCAAATAGAAGACCTCTTTGGTGGGAGACTATTAGAAAGAGTCGGAAGAAGTTCTTGTGTATGGGCATGATTCACAGAAAAAATATTAGATCAAATTCTTTTTTTTTTGTCATTTACTGAAGAAAAAGAAAGATACAAAGTGAAATTGGGGTGAAAATCCCCATATACAAACTTCAACCAGCCAATTCAGTAGCACATCTTAAAATATGATGAACAAAAGGCAAATAAAGATTCAAAATGAATGAGCATCCAATTCCACCATCCTAACTCTGAGGTAAACTGGTTGTGCTTGATAAATCACCTTCCACTACAAGGAGAACCAATAATAGGGCCTCAAACATCAGAAGGGACAGCAAATCTACAGCAACAATCTAGCTTCAACTTCTCTCACATCATCAATTCAACAATATTAATCTTTGAGAATCTCCCCTTTCTATGTTTGAAAAGACACCATAAACCCATGCCAATGCAGGATGCAAAGAGAAATTCTAGCCAAGCAACAAAAAACTCATCCCAGAAGAACCCAAACAGGAAAACAGTCTAGCCTTTACATGTCATTCAACAAAGTCAGCACATAGCACGTTAAAGACTCAAATGGGATATCCCAACTAGTCGGGTCAGAAACACAAATCCTGTTGTGCCATCCCTAATGTATCAAAAACCACATCTTCAGATAGACTATGTGTATTCAAATCCTTTCTAAATGTCTCCATTCAGGTCCCTTTTGGTTTTACTCTTGTCCTCTTATATCCTTCCATGTATACCTCCTCACACCTTCTCACAGCCGTCTCTATAGGTCTTGGCTTTACATGTCCAAACCATCTCAACCTACAACTAGGTTTTATACCCAAAAGTCGCTAAGCAAGTGACGTGTTCAAGATATCCCTTTATGTGTTAAAGAAGAACCACACTCTTCTCCAAAATACACATAGTTTCAATACAAAAACTAGTTAAAAAAGTAGCTTACCCAAATATGTACTCTACTTCCCAAAAAAAAACTCTATCCCTTAATCAATTGCAACCATCCCTATTCCTTTTTTCGTGTTTTGATGAATAACAAACATATATTAGAAAGAGAAAGAGAATATACAAGAGGTAGGGACTACCAAACAAGATAGCAGCCTCTACCAAGAGAAACAAAAACAAGCTTGAAGGAAAACTAATCTAACCTCACGTAAACTTTAATACATCTATAAAATAGAATGAATAAATAAATAAATGCCATTGGAAATCACTAAAAGTTTTCCTTTTTCGACCCCAGCAATATAAGAAAAACTGAATTAGTTATTCCGCCATAGATCGTGATCCCTTTTTATTCAATCCTAGTTCGCTGAACATGTCAGAAATGCTTAAAATTGAGCTCATTGGGTAGCTCGCTAAATTATCTTTAAGCCATTTAAACAATTTTTGATAACAAAATATAGTCAGAAATAAAAGAACTTTACTTTCCTCTAAATACTAAGATATCTCGTTTCTGAACAAGCGAATAATGTGCAGTGAAGAAAAAACTTTTTCGGCTAACCAAATGCAGAATCATTGTAGTTTTCTTCTTCGGCAGTGAATGAACTGAACTAGAACAGTCTACTGGTCATTTCGACATCACAAACTAAAGGTATAAAACACCACTTTCGCTTAAATTCACACAGAACATCATATCACCTCTTTCACCCTCTACCTAGGGTTTCCATGTGAATAAACAACAAATATACAACTCCAATGTCTCAATCCCAGCGGAGATTCATGGAAAGTAAGAGAAATTGGATTACCATGGACGGAAGTTGATCTGGAACCGCGAATCCTGCCTTAAGGAGCTTGGAACCAGCATCAATTACCACTGCCTCCATTGATTCTGCAAAAACCCTAGCTATAAATCATCTATTGTATTGCTGAAATCATTAGGGTTTCGCGAATTGCTCTATCGGTGCATTTGAAATCGCGAGGGAAAGCGGGTAACTGAACACTCACAGAGAGCAACGACCGGGAGAGGGAGACAGAAACAAAAAGAGCCGGAGCTGGGTTTTCGATTGACCAAGGGGAGACCAAATCAACGGTTCGGGTCATTTCTGATGGGCTTGCCAAAGTAAAATGGGCTTTATTGTAGTAGAGCGGATCCAAATTCTAGCCATGTCCCATATCTGATAGACCCATACCCGTTCCTGATATTGTAGAATGGGCTTTCAATAAATTTATAATTTTAATGAAACTTTTCAAAATTATTTTAATGCTCTATGTTGTTTCAATGCTCATAGATAAAACTAACAATAGGGGCCATTAGGCCTTATATGTTTTTCCAAAACTCTAAGGCTGCGTTTGACCCGGTTTATATAAGTGCTTATTTGAGCTTATAGCCTATTAAAGAACTTTTTGAAACTAAAAGTGTGTTTGGTAACACTTAATGGGTAAATGCTTAGGTGGCGTTTGGCCTGGCTAATGCTTATGGATCAGCACTTATTGGATTAGTGGCTCAATGGGAGCACTTATCCACAACAACAATAAGTGCTTACTTGAAGCAAATTGCGTTTGGAAAAAACATATATTTTAAGTGTTTATGAAGAAAATAAGTGTTTTCTTCATAAGCCTAAACTTGGGTTAACCCGAAATGGACCGAATCAAATGATGGTGGTGGTGCTAGGGTGGAGTGGTGGGAGTGGTGGGGTGGTCGTCGAGCTGTTCACGGTTACATTGTAATAGCTTACGCATAAGCACTTGGGAGAAGCTGCTAAGAGCAGCTTCTCCTTATGGGTAGCCTTCCTCTAGTGATTATGGATACGCACTTACCCAAAAGCCCAGCCAAACACGTTTTTAAATTTAATAAGTACTTATATAAGCTATAAGCAGCAATAAGTGGTTATAGAAGCAATACCAAACGCCACCTTACTCATGAGCACTAGAGGAAGGCTACACACAAAGAGAAGCTACTAAGAGCAACTTCTCTTGTCACTTATGCGGAAGCTATTTCTAAACTTTAGGCTTATATAAGTGCTTATTTGAGCTTATAGCCTATTAAATAACGTTTTAATATTAAAAGTGTGTTTGGTAACACCTAATGGGAAAGTGCTTACACATGAGCACTAGAGGAAGGCTACACATAAAAAAGAAGATGCTTTTAGCAGCTTCTCTTATCAATTATGCGGAAGCTATTTCTAAACTTTAGTAATATTTTTATAATACTTATCTTACCCCTAAATTTTAATAAACACTTAAATACATGTATTTACCAAACACTATTTTCTTCAAGTAAGCAACTTATTGCTAGATATTTTATTCTCTACGGAAATCTCTCCATTTATATCAAATCGAATTGGATACTTCTCTTTTCTTAACTAATACGACGAAGTTGATTATAAAGCAATATGATTACGAATAGGGTCTGCAACAGAACCAGGAATTTGGGTCGGGTTTGATCCAAGTGGATCGAGTCTGTGTCATAACCATATCTCATTATTTCATCCGGGACCCAATATATTTGAAGAGCAGCCCAGAAAAACTCCCGTTATTTGTAGAGATACTACTGTGTTGAATAAATAGAAAAGGAGAACTCGAAAAACTAAAACCCAGAATATTGTTTCTATGACAAGCAGAAGTGGAGTGAAAAAGAGATATTCGAGTGTAGTTATATCAGAGCTAAATGAAGGAGATGGGGAAGTTGAGTGTGTGCTTGAGCAAGCAAATAAAAAAACCAAGTCAGATACTGAAGATTTTAATGGGAAAAGAGTCATGGATGAACTTACTGAAAGGGTTGAGGACGTTGTCCCTCAACAGCCCCGACGGTCGCAATGAATCGTTTAAGCTGGAACTATCAGGGGATTAGGAATCCCCTGACAGTTAAATCTCAGCATGATATTTGTAGAGAAACAAACCCAGATCTGGTCTTTGTGATGGAGACCAAAATAAAACTAAAGAGGATGGAGAGAATTAGAAGAAGAATTTGATTCAAAGGAATGTTTGGGTTGGATTGTGAAGGATTGTCAGGGGGGCTTTACTGGTTTTGGAGCAAGAATGTTAATCTGAAAGTTGTGTTTTGTTCAAAACAATTTGTTGATGTCATTATTTACAATGATGAAGGAGATGAAGCTTGGAGATTAACAGGTGTTTATGGAGACACAGACATAACGGATAGAGGAGAGTGTTGGCAGATTTTACAACATATAGCTGATGTGAACAATCTTCCATGGATGATGATGGGGGATTTTAATGATTTCTTATATGAAGAAGAAAAGTTAGGGAGAGTGGTAAGAAGAGGTTGGCAATACTCACAGCTCGGAGGAATGGTAGATTGTTGTTGCTTGATGGATTTGGGTTACTCTGGATACCCATATACCTGGAATAATAAAAGACCTGATCTTGAAAACATTAAAGTCAGGCTTGACAGAGTGTTTGCCAATTCAAGTGGAAGATGCAGATTTCCGGATGCTAATGCGATACATTGTAATCCACTTTCCTTAGATCATTTACCCATATTAGTACAAATGGAAAAAAAAAAAAAAAAAACAGCAAAAAGGAAGAGAAGATTCTGATTTAATCAATGCAAGTACAAAATGAAGAATGTGAAAAGGTAGTAGAGAGGGGATGGATGAAAGATGAGCACGGATCATAGGGACTTAAAGTGTGGAAGAAGATTAAAAATTGTGGAAAGGGTTTTTAAGATTTGGAACAATTCTCAGATCCGGAACAATTCTTTTTTCTTTATATTTTTCATTACTTGAATAAGAACCTTACATTACAACTTTAGAATCAAGCCTAACTATGAATGAGGAAAGAGAATATACAATCTGGAAACATTCCAGAACAAGTCCTACAGCTATACAATCAGTTAAGGAAACCAATCAATCATATAACCTTGAATCTGCTATCCTAGTTGTTAACATCTTCAACACTCCCCTTCAAGTTGGTGCATAGATATCACACATGCCCAACTTGTCTAAAAACTTTGAGAAGATTCGATTTGAGGCTTTTTTGGTGAGAATGTCAGTCAATTGATCCTCTGATCGAATCTTAGGTAACTCCAATATGTTCTCATCTAACTTCTCTTTAATGAAGAATCTATCCACCTCTACATGCTTTGTACGATCATATTGAACCAGATTTTGGGCAATATCACATGCAACTTTATTGTCATAGTACAGTTGAATTGGTTGCCTAGATGGGTACCCCGAATATTGTAAGAAAAGTTTTAGCCACAATACTTCACAAAGGGCAAAAGGCATACCTCTGAATTCGGCTTCTACAGTTGAGCGAGCAGCAACATTTTGTTTCTTGCTTCTCCATGTAACAAAGTTACCACCTACAAACGTAAAGTAACCAGAAGTTGATCGCCTATCATTTATAGCTCCAGCCCAATCAACATCAGTATATGCATCGATGTTGCAACAATCTGTGAACAGAATCCATTTTTCAGGTGCAGACATCAAATACCTCAAGATGTGCATGACTGCATTCATATGTTGCTCTCCAGGATCATGCATAAATTAATTGACAATATTCAATGCATAAGCAAGATCCGATCTTGTGTGTGTTAAGTACATCAGTCTCCCTACAAATCTCTGGTCTCTTCCTTTATCAGTTGAAACTTGGTCTGGCTCAACATATAACTTTAAGCCTTCTTCCACCAGTGTATCAGCTGGTTGACATGCTGACATGCCAATTTCCTGTAATAAGTCTAAGGTATACTTTATTTGAGACAAAAAAATTCCTTCATTGGATCTAGATACCTCGATCACAAGAAAATATTTCAAGGAACCAAGGTCCTTCATTTCAAATTCTCTGAACAAGTACTTTTGTAGTGCCTTCCTTTCTGTTGGATCATTTCCTGGAACTATCATGTCATCTACATATATAATGAGCGCAGTGATCTTACCCTGTTGTTTATTCAGAAATAAAGTGTGATCTGAATTGCTCTGATAGTAGTCAAAAGCTATCATGGCATTTGTAAACCTTCCGAACAATGCTCTTTGGGATTGTTTCAATCCATACAATGATTTCTTCAATCTGCACACTTTCTGACTGTGTTTTTCCGGTGTCAAGCAACCAGATGGGAGATCCATATAAACTTCTTCAGATAATTCTCCATGCAGAAAGGCATTCTTCACATAAAATTGTTGTAATGGCCAATCCAAGTTTACAGCTAAAGATAACAATGCACGAACATTGTTGATTTTAACTACAAGTACAAATGTCTCTGTGTAGTCAATCCCATAGGTTTAGGTGTACCTTTTTGCCACAAGTTTTGCTTTAAATTGTTTAATCATGACATCTGCCATGTACTTTACAATGTAAAGCCATCGACATCCCACTGGCTTCTTCCCTGGTGGGGGATCAACGAGTACCCAAGCTTTATTTTTTTGCAAGGCATTCATCTCCTCGTTCATAGCAGCTTTCCATCTTGGGTTAGCTAAGGCTTCTTACACACTGTTAGGAATAGCTATAATAGATAATTGATTTACAAATGAACGATTTGATTTAGACAAACGGTGGTTAGACACATAATGACTCATGGGATATTTAACTTTACTAGAAAGTTTAGGTTCATATGTGATTTTAGGAATACCTTTGGTGTGACGTTGTGGTAGCTATCTTTTTGGTGGCTCAGACACTCTATTAGGAACATCCTCAGTAGACAATTGGTGTGGTATATCAATGAGAGGCTCGCACTCGAATGGAGATGAATTGATACTTTCTGATGTTGTCACTCCTTCAGTTTCTAGGAGTTCATCACCACTTTGATCCAAGGTTATACCACTCAAATCCAATTCATCAACATCCTGGTTACCATTTACTGAGTCTGCTGGTTCTGTTGTAGAAGTTATTGCAACATCTTTAACAGCAGCAGTTTCCTCATAAATCTGATACTCATGCTCTAGAAAGTCATAATTTAGAGTCTGAATTTCCTTCTGGTACTCCCCTTGAAGGTCAGACTCAGACAAAAAATACATTACATCTTCATGGAAAACCACATCCATTGTGATAAACATGCGTTGAGTTGGAGGATGATAACATCGGTACCCCTTTTGGTATATAGCATATCTAAGAAAAAACATCGAACGCTCTAGGAGCTAACTTGTTGCGTTGATGTTTATAAAGGTGAACAAATGCTACACACCCGAAGACATGAGGAGGTAAATTTGGGACCGCTGTCCCAACAACAGTAGCAATAAGAGCCTGGAATGGTGTCCGGAAGTCAATAGAGCTGGAGGGGACCCGATTGATTAAGTATGTTGTAGAATTAAGTGTTTCTCCCCAGTAGGATAATGGCATTTGGGCTTCGATTAATGAGGCACGAACAACTTCCAACAAATGTCGATTTTTCCGCTTGGCGACTCCATTTTGTTGGGGTGTATTGGAACAAGTAGTTTGATGAATAGTTTCGTGTGCTTCCAAATACTACTGAAGTTCAAAACTTTGATATTCTCCACCATTGTCACTGCGGAGAATCTTAATTTGTGCATTGTACTGAGTTCCAACCATTTTATGAAACTGTTGAAATAATAAATTTGCTTCACCTTTAGACTGCATTAAGCACAACCAAGTCATCCTTGTACAATCGTCAATAAAAGAAACAAACCAACGTGATCCTCCCAAAATTGAGACTTTGGACGGACCCCAGACATCATAATGTATAACCATAAAAGGAAGTGGACTCCTTTTTAAACTTAATGGAATGGAGTTCGATGGTTTTTCGTCATTTCACAGACATCACAACAGAAACTAGAAACGTTCACTTTTGCAAATAAACTAGGAAATAATTTTCTTAGATAGCTAAATGAAGCATGCCCCATACGTCGATGCCATAGCCAGATTTCAGATTTCTTCTTCTCCCCCTCAGAGTCATTCACTGCAAAAACTTGTCGTAACTTGTCGGAGATTCCTGACACCAAGTCCAAGTAGTACAGCTTGTCTCGTCTAATACCACAACCAATCGTCTGCTTTGTTTGGATGTCCTTAAAAACACAAAAGTCAGGCCAAAAAATCACAACACAAGATAAGACTGTGATTATTTGGGAAACTGACAAAATATTATATTCTAAAGATAGAACAACTAAAACAAAATCTAGATTCAAAGGATTAGTAAGGGTCAAAGATCCTTCTCCAATAACTGGGGTCGTGTTACCATTGGCAGTGGAAACAATTTTATGTGAAGAAGGTTTAAAAGGTATGACATGCCTAGAATCATGTCATATAATCTGTAGCACCATAATCAATTATCCATGCACTATTAGAAACAGATGAAGAAATATTAAAAACCTTATCACCATTATCTGTAGTGGTTACTAACGCTGAGGTCTTTGTTGCAACAATAACAGCAGTTCCAGTCTTCTTTTTTCGGGAAGCACGACTATGATCCCACCATTTTGGATATCTCACTAGTTCAAAGCAACGATCTTTGGTATGCCCAATCTGATTGCAATGGGTGCATTTATATGCAAACTTATCGACACCATTAATGCTCTTTGGATAGTTGCCTCTTTGACTGTCCTCCCATTTTTTAAGTGGGAGGTTATGAGTCACCATGGTTGAAGCTTCAGAACTTTCACTCCCATTTCAGAGTTGCACGACGTACCACCTCTCGTCGAATGAATGCATAGCATTCTTCCAAATCTGGAACTGGTTCTTGGCATAGAATCTCTCCACGTACTTGCTCAAACGTTGCATCCAATCCAGCAAGAAATATGTGCATTCTTAGTCATTCAATAGACTTTTGGAATGCAACGATATCATCATGATCCTTCATGACAACTTTATCTCGATGATCCAATTCTCGAAGAGTTTCTCCCTTTCGGCGATATGCATCTCCATCAGCTGTGACCAAACATCATAATTTGATTCAGTAAGAATGATTTGCATTAAAAATACCTTCGGATTGAACAACAACAGAAACCGATTTTGTTCCAGACGGTTCCGGCGTGTCGTTGGAGGAAGCCATCACGTTCGTGTTATTGAGCGTGATGATTCAACGACAAACGTAGCGATCTGAGCGTGGCTCTGATACCATCTTTTTTGATACCATATTTAGATTTGGAACGATTCTCAGATCTGAAACAATTCCTCTTTCTTTACATTTTTCATTACTTGAATAAGAACCTTTCATTATAACTTATAGAATCAAGCCTAGCTATGCATGAGGAAAGAGAATATATAATCTGGAAACATTCCAGAACAAGTCCTACAACTGTACAATCGGTTAAGGAAACAAATCAATCCTATAACCATGCCATCTGTTATCTAAGCTGTAAACATCTTCAACAAGGGTCTAGAAATTTAGAACAAGAAAACATCGGGAACATATAAAACAAGATTAAAGATCCAAGAAGACTAGGAGAGCTTCAAGAAATGACATATACTACATTAGTCAAGGAAGAGGAAAAATTGATTCAAGGGAAGTTGAAAGAGATGTTTCTTAATGAAGAAATGATATGAAAGCAAAGAGCTAGAGTTGACTGGCTACGTGGTGGAGATAAAAATACAGCATTTTTTCATGCCAAAGCAACTCAGTGGAAAAATAGGAATCTCATCAAGGGAATTAAAGATGTGGATGGTGTATGGAGATTAGAAAGAAATGAGATTTGTGATACTATGAATCTTTATTTCAAGAATATGTTTTCTACAAGTCATCCAGTAGACCAAGATCATGTTTTTCAGCATGTAAAGGAAAAGATCACTCATGAGATGAATGATTTCTTGTTGCAACCGATCACTATTGAGGAAGTCAGATTAGCCACTTTCCAAATGCAACCAAATAAATCTCCAAGTCCTGATGGTATGTCACCTCTCTTCTTCCAAAAATATTGGCATATATTAGGAAATGATATTTTTGAAGCAGTAGATAGTTTCTTTCATGATTGTAGAATCACCAAAAAAACTCAACTACACATATTGTACTCCTACCAAAAGTCAAGAGCCCATCTGATATGACTCGACTTAGGCCTATTAGTTTGTGTAATGTGATCTATAGGAGCATGGCTAAAACACTTACTAATAGGCTAAAAGCAGTAATTCACCGTGCTATCAGTCCTACACAAAGTGCATTTGTGCCAGACAAACATATCTCTAACAATGTGTTGGTGGTACACAAAATTATGTATTTTTTCAAAAATAAAAGGAAGGGTAAGGACTGTTATATGGCTTTGAAATTGGATATGAGCAAAGCATATGATAGAGTTGAATGGTCCTTTTTTAGAGGAATGATTGACGCGTTGGTTTTGATGAGAAATGGATAAATATGATCATGGAATGTGTGTCCACAGTTTCTTTTTCTATCTTGCATGATAGATAACCATGTGAAACAATTAACCTAACTAGAGGAATAAGACAAGGAGATCCTCTATCTCCTTATCTATTTCTTATTTGTGCTGAAGGTTTATCTACATTATTTCACAAGGCTGAAGAATCTGGCCATTTCCAAGGCATCAAAATTGGAAGACATTGCCTTCTATTTTTTCACATTTTGTTTTGCAAACGATAGCTTTATCTTCACAAAAGCCAATGTTCAGAATTGTGGCAGTCTCCAGGTGTTATTTGACTTATATGAACGAGCATCTGGGCAAAAAATAAATTTCACCAAATCATCTATTACATTCAGCAAGAATACACAATCTAATCTAATCAACTGGATGATTAGAAGACCAAAGGTGCATGAAATGCAAGATGGAGACGGATATTTGGGGCTCCGGTCACTATGCTTGGAGATAAGAATAATTTATTTTTGAGCATGCAAGAAAGAATTTGGAAGAAACTAAAAGGATTGAAGGAATGCATGCTCTCACATGCAAGGAAATAAGTGTTAATAAAGTCAATAGCGATGACGATTCCAACCTATTCAATGTCATACTTTAAGCTACCAATCTCCCTTTGTATAAATATAATTCCTTGATTAACAATTTTTGGTGGGGACAAAAAGAAGAAGAAAGAATGATCCATTGGGTAAGTTGACAAAGAATGCGCAAAAACAAAAACAAAGGGGGCTTGGGTTATCAAGATCTTGTAGCATTCAATAAAGCTTTGCTTGCAAAACAAGGGTGGAAGTTGTTACATTTGAATGATTCCCTTAGTTTTAAGATTCTCAAAGGGAAATACTTGCACAATTCAACCTTTTGGGAGGCCAAGATAAAGAACAACTCCTCTTGGGCATGAAAACGTATCTTGGAAGGAAAAGAGGTGCTGCAAAAATGGTGTTGATGGAGAATAGGGAATGGGGAGCAAATTGATATATGGAACGACCCATGGATTCCTCAACCAATCACGTTCAAGCCTATTACTCCAAAGCCTCAACAATATGTTTTCTCAAAGGTGAGGGAATTCATTGACCTAGTCTGCAAAGTTTGGAGAAGTAATCGGTTAGAACAAGTTTTTACTCCATCAGATGTACACAAAATAATGAAAATTCCAATTAGCTACTCCAGGATTGCAGACAAGTTGTTGTGGCATTATACACCAAATGGAGAATTCACGATGAAGTCGGTATACCATTCAGGATTGCAATTGGTAAATTCGTCCAAGGTAGAATAAGGAGAGAGTTCAAATCTGGCAAATTCTGAAGAAATTCTGGAACCTAATATGGGGTTTGAAGTGTTCACCAAAAGTTAGGATGTTCATAAAGAGTTGTTGCTCTAATGCCCTTGTTGTAGCTGTTAACTTAGAGAAATGGAAAACGATATATGATTCTCTTTGTCTACGATGCGACGATGAAAAATAGACTGTGATCCATATGCTTCGTGATTGTGAGCAAGATGGTTCATTTCACCTATTGGCCTTAGAGTTAATAATAATGATAGCTATTCAGTTGAAAAATTGATGATTGATGTTTACCATAGTCTGAACCACGAAGGAATAGCAAAGCAAACGATGTCTATGTTTGCTGGTGCGTGTTGGGAGATATGACGGATTAGGAATGAGCTCCAATTTCATCACCATGTGGTGGATATGAAGACAAGCGAGCTATAAAAGAATTATAAAAATGGTGAATGACTTTTCACAGTTGGGTAGTGAAAGAGCTAATAGTGTGATTGGACCACAAAACATGAAACAAACAACATGGAAATCTCCAAATTATGGGAGCCTTAAACTTAATTTTGATGCCTTTTGGGATTGTGATACAGAAACAGAAGGAATTGGGGGTATATTAAGAGATGATAAAGGAGATTTCATAGCTGCATTCAGTAAGAAAATAATTGACATCGAGATTGCTATAGTGGGTGAAGCTGTTACAATGAAGGAAGCTGTGTTATGTGAAGAATCACAAATTTAATCGAGCCAATTTTGAAGGAGATTCTCAAGAAATTATAGATCCAATAACAGGAAGGAAGAAGCTGAGAATTGAAACTGAAATCTTAATCCAAGATACATTGCAACTACTTTCACGATTGATTGAATGTTCTTTTGTATATACCCATAGGATGGGTAATGGAGTTGCACACCTTTTGGCAAGAAAGGTAGGACAAAGCAGGCTTAGTGAGTGTTGGTTCTTTTCAGCACTAGATTGGTTAAGACCAACAACCAGTGCTGAAAAAGTTTCTCTTGAATGTAATGGTTCTTCTGGTGATCAATAATAATTCCATCATTTTTATCAAAAAAAAAAAACTTGTTGCTACTGCGGATAAGTACTCCCATTGAGTCACTTATCCAATGAGTGCTTATCCAAAAGCACAAATTGGGCGAAACTCATCCTAGAGAAATTGCTAATAGTTAATAATTTTTTTTTATCACACTTGTGATATTAGCATAACTTTGAAAATGTTGATTCTATCCTCAAACACATTAATAAAACCGTTGAAAATAGCATATTTACCTATTTTTACCCTCTAAATTTTAAGATAACTCTTATTATTTTGTCTTGCATTTAACAATACATATTTTTCTCAAAACATGCAACTTATTGTTGTTGTGGATAAGTGCTCCCATCGAGTCCATTTATCCAAAAGTACTTACCCAAAACCATAAACGGGGATTAAATGCATCCCAAGAGTTGGCTCACAATTTAAGATGGATAAGATAAAGGTTTAAAGTCGTCTCGATTGATCCCGGTTTGGACCAATACAAAAAGTGGACAGCCTATTTATGTTTTAATTATTTTTTGTTTTGATTGTCCTGACCGGTCATCAGACCAACAATACTGATCATCGGGTCGACAGTATCGGACTGGTCCAAATGATATCAGTCTGGACCGTCAAATTTATAAATTAAAAATAAAATCAAACCGATTGTACCAGTCACCGGACCGGACCGATTATACCGACCAGTCCATATCGCTATCAATTGTACCGGTCTGATCCAGAGCGTCACCAGACAACAATTGTATCATGGCTGGGACCAGACCGGTCCTAGCCGTTCCCGGTACTGACCGGCCGGTAAGGACCGGATTAGTCCGAACCTTGAAACCTTCGTCGATCCAACCCGATTAACGGACCACATTCCTTCACTTGTTTAATGCCCTGAACAAACCCTAGGTCTCTTTCACACTGCTAGATAATTACACTATCTCTCTATCAATTTCATCTTCCCAAACAACAATAATGGCTGAACGAGGAGGAGAGCGAGGAGGTCCCGGTCGAGGCTTCGGCCGTGGCGGCGGCAGAGGCGATCGCGGCCGTGGAGATCGCCGTGGACGGCGTGGCGGTGCCCGTCGCGAAGAAGAAGAGAAATGGGTCCCTGTAACGAAACTCGGTCGCCTCGTCAAGGAAGGAAAAATCAGAAGCTTGGAGCAGATCTATCTTCATTCTCTACCCGTCAAAGAACACCAGATCGTTGAAACCATGCTCGGCCCTCAGCTTAAAGACGAGGTCATGAAGATCATGCCGGTTCAGAAACAGACCAGAGCCGGTCAGAGAACCCGGTTCAAGGCCTTCGTCGTCGTCGGCGACGGCGACGGCCATGTGGGGTTGGGTGTGAAGTGTAGCAAAGAGGTTGCGACTGCAATTCGAGGGGCGATTATTCTGGCGAAGCTTTCGGTAATTCCAGTGAGGAGGGGTTACTGGGGTAATAAGATTGGGAAGCCTCACACTGTGCCGTGTAAGGTCACCGGAAAATGTGGCTCCGTTACGGTGAGGATGGTGCCAGCTCCCCGGGGTGCCGGGATTGTCGCTGCTAGGGTTCCGAAGAAGGTTTTGCAGTTCGCTGGGATTGAAGATGTGTTCACTTCTTCGAGGGGTTCGACGAAAACGCTCGGCAATTT
>JAUPMG010299855.1:0-16927 GCA_031762675.1 Pachysandra terminalis | reverse complement strand
GGCCACCTAGGTGTACTTCTCCTTTGTGATCCATACATTAGCTGATCTACTAACAAAATTTCACTCGGCATCTGTCACGTATTATGATACGTTTATTGAGACGAATATAATGTGGAATATTGGGATTAACACCCTCACCATGAATAAATTGGTATATTGGGACGATCAGTCCCTCAACACATGCAAATCAGTCCATCCGGGACTTCCTCACCACACCAGTTGGCCATCCGACAGCCTAGACAAGGGCTAATTATCTGGGTGCAGGGTCTAAGGCTGACCGGAACACCGGCTGGCCATCTGGCAGCATAGACAGGGGCTTGGTTTTGCACAATTAACAGGGGTAGCCACCGGTAGGCTGGCCGGCACACCGACTGGCCATCCAGCAGGCTAGGCAGGGGTTTGTTTTCAAAGTCTCAAGCACACATGGCAATCCGGCAGGCTTCCAGCACGCTAGTAGGTCTACCGGATCCCACCTGGGTGAACCAGCAGGCTAGCTGGCACACCGGTAATCTGCCAGTTGACCAAGAAAAGGTAATTTCACACAATTTTTGTGTAACAAGTTATTTTTAGAAATTTTCTTCAACAGAGACTAATGTTTAAAATCAATTCCGAACAAAACCAAATCAAAATAATAATCAAACAACCACCTTACCATGCTTGGATTGATTAAAATTAGAAAACTTAAGTTTTATGAAAAACAGTTTATGATTGAGTTTGAATTTGATGTGCTATGTCATATTCAGAGAATATGGCATATCACCTAATCCAAATCCAAATATAAAGTAATCAAAATTACTTACCTTGCTCGTCGCTTTGGATCTTTCTCTTCTTCAACCCATTTCAAGTCTGAACTGTTCTTCCACCACCTTTCCAACCCCAACTATCTTCTCAGATTTATGATTATGACTTGGACAACCAAGACTATATTTATATCATTTTTAATCTTGTCTCCTAGTTATTCTAGAGTTAAAATTAGTTTAGGATTAAGATTCTAATCCTAGCCTTTAGATTAGTCTAATTAATCCTAACCGTTGGTTTAAGTCTTCTAATCATATTGGGAATATTAATGGTTGTTCTAACCTTAATTTAATATCCTAGTTGTATTATAGCTTATCTTTATTTATTATTATTTAATTAGCACAAAAATTAGTTATTTAATTAACCTAATTGGGCTTTACTTAAGTCCAAATAATTAATTGTTAGAGCTAGGTCCTGTTTGGTTAGTTTTAGTTTAATCAATTAAACCAGTTTTCTATTTAAGCTGAAATGTCCTTCGTTCATAACTTATAGTTTTAATTTATTATTTACTTTAGGTTAATTTTTATTAGCTTTTAAATTATGATTAAAAGTTCCTAACATAACCTAGTTACACATTATAACTTAAAGAGATATGATTGTGTGTGAAGCGCTTTAGTTTCCCATTGTGCAACCCACCAATCACAATCAGTCAAAGTCAAAGGTGTAACTATATTACCAAATTATTTTAAATTACCTCTATATTTCTAATTAATTATGAATTAATCCCTATAAAAGTTCAGGTTATTACCGGTGCATTGCTGCTCACTTATTTGGTCAATCAAAGGTGCTAACGTGACATTATCAAGGCGGTGCCACGTGTGCACTTATAATATTGCCATCAACAAATTATAACTATGCTGAAAAGACTTGTAAATGTGCTGAAAAGACTTGTAACTTTGCTAAAAAGACTTTTAAATGCACTAAAGAGACTTGTAAATGTGCACAAAAGACTTATAAATTTTCACAAAGGACTTGTGATTGTGGTGAAAAGACTTGTAACTGTGTTGAAAATACTTGTAACTGTGCATAAAAGACTTAGAATTCATACTGAATAAACTTTTAACTATGCCCAAAAAATTCTCGTTTTTAAATGTTTTGAACAAGTAAGAGGGGTTTTAAGATAATTTCAAAATCGTGACTAGATTTAAGATAATTACAAAAAGTCCCCCAAATTTTAAAAAGCCCAATGTTTTTGGGCGCAGTTACAAGTCTATTCATCATGAATTATAAGTCTTTTGTGCACAGTTACAAGTATTGTCAACAAAATTAAAAGTCTTTTCAGCACAATTACAAGTCCTTTGTGAACATTTTCAAGTCTGTTGTGCACATTTACAATTCTCTTCAGCATAGTTGCAAGTCTTTTCAACATAGTTACAAGTCTCTTCAGCCTAAATTACAAGTCTTTTGTGTACATTTACAAGTCCTTTGTGAATATTTACAAGTCTTTTTAGCACCATTACAATGTAGACATCACGTTGAATTGTAACAACTGATAATTTTTTATCGTATTTCGTAGGCACGAGTTCCTGCCTGTGGATACTTTACCTGGATCCAAAGCGGAGACAGAGATCCCAATATGGTGGATCGTGTAAATAAATTACTTGAGAAGGATATTCACAACGCCAAACATATCAAGAACCTGATTGAATATGAGGTCGAGGCATTTGAAAGAGTTTCTCAATTTGGTCATAGGATATTGAATGGGTTTAGCAAGTAAGATTTGAATAAGTGAACTTTCTTTCTTCTCTCGTATCACTTCACATTACGAGTCTATTAATTGGAATTGTAATGTAAAAGCTTTATCTCAATCAATATCAATTACTTTGTTATAATAATTATTTTTCATTGAAAATGATGAATTTTCCTTCTTCTATCGCAGTGCCTATACTGAAAAGACTTATAAATATTCACAAAGGAATTGTGAATGTGAACAAAAGACTTATAATTCATGATGAAGAGGCTCGTAACTCTCACATCCCAAATCCTAGGGTGTATTCCTTGATTGCAAGGAGCATTACCCAAGAACCAAAGTGTGACTTTCAACCCTCCTTTACTCACTACTAAGGGATGGCACAACCCAAATAACTATAGTCTATACGTTAATCACAATAACAAATAGCAACGGAAGTAAATATCTATATCAAACCATGATAAGGCTCTAAGTAATCTCAACATCGCAACAAGGAAAGATAAGGTAAGGTAAAGTTATTACACTTCAACACAAGTTTAAAGAGTTAACAACTCCTAACAAAACATAACATAGCAAGCGTTCCAACTCTAACATCACACAAGTCTTCTCGTGTCTTCATAGTTGGTCTCCACGTGACCCTCTAGCACTTCATTTCCTCATGCTCGGTTAACCTGAAATATTATGAGCCAAAAGGCTTGAGCTTGACGCTCAGAAAATACATTGTGCAAGCATGTGTAATCAATGAGTTTCACTATGAGAATGTATATCCTACCATGGTTCAATGCAAGGGTTCATCTTTTGTATGCAATGGTATGAATATCTAATCCACCCGTCACTCAAAGATTCCTGTTACAATCACATGAATGCAATGCATTCCATTGATTATATGACCGCTAGATGCTCATGCTAATTGCCACCTATCCAACTATGTATCCCTTAGGATAAGATAGACCATCTCTGGCTACAGGACTCTCGGTAGACTCTACATGTACACTATAGTTTTAAGGATTCTACACCCATGGGAAGTCCATGTCCCACCTCTATTTTTGATCACGGAACTAAATAAGGAACTCCTTGGTGTTAGCACAGGACTCTTCCCCGTGCCCCTTCCCAGCTCACATCAACCAATCGGATTACTCACAATATAATAATAGAATAGTTACTCGGTTATAGGTGTAGCTAATCCCTCACCCACAATCATTTCAGATTAACGTGTCCATTTTGGACTCCACATACATTATCCCCATTAGTATTCCTCTATGAGTCCAATTCACTCACATTCTCCTTTAGTCCTTCTTACAAGGATTCAAGGTTGGTCTAGTAGACAGATCTCACATATGGAAAGACTATGTATGTATGTTCATTTTAATGCATGCTATTATCGTCCATCTACATGTGATGCACAAGAACATGTATCTCATTATAACATTTGTAAGCAACCCCATGATCAATCAATGAAATAATATGTATGATTAACATAACATCAGAAGGTAGCATTCTATCATAGTCAATCTCAATAAAGTAGGAATGATGAAATCAATCCCATGTTATAGAGTTTCTAGATTCTTGTTTAACCTAGCATTGATCAATGAATTCATAGTCCATCAATACCACACAAGGTCTTTACACAACACTCCACAAACACAGACTATCGGTGGGTTCGTCGGCAGACCGACAATCCACCTACGGTTTTGTAGTGACCGTAAACCAGTAATTAGTTATTTAAGTTAATTTAAGATGAATTAAATTGATTAATTGAGCATAACTTGGAAATACAAACAAATGTAGGTAAATATTCAGATTAGCCAATCTATGTTTGATCATGAGCAATCAGGATAACTCCATTTTATAAACTAGAGTTAAATGTGTGAACCTATGGACATAGATGTTATGCGTTGATAGTTGTTGTTCTGAGTTGGGCTAAGTTTGTAATTAAACTGAAATCTGGGTAGTGTGATGTAATCTAGTATAGGTTAGATTTGAAGTTGAACTATAGGGATTTGGGGTCTAAATATAATTAAGTTATTAATTGGGGTAACAAGTGAAGTTATAGAAATTCAATTCAACTCCCAATCGCACATTGATAAGTGAGAATCATGGGTTGGAAAGAAGAGAGGGAGAAAGAATAAGAGAAAGAGAGTTGAGAGGGGGAACCCAAAACCCTAGCCACCCAAGCATTGGAGAAGAGGAAGATAGAAGAAGAAGAAGAAGAAGAAGAAGAAAAGTGAGGAAAGAAGAAGTGATATTAGTTGACCAAGGAGCAAAACTCTAAGTAAGTCACATTTTCTGTATAGTTCGCAGGGAATGTCATAGATGTCGGATTTATTGAATTGATTTGTATTTCATCATCTTGTGTGCAAGAGTATGTTTTTAATCGATTGTAAGGAATAATAAATGGTAGGTTATTTAATCTTCCGATTTACAGTTTGTATGTATACCTTGATTTATGATGTTAGATATTTCATTTAGTTTGATTTGGCGAATGATGTTTTAAAAGTGTTCTTGACTATTTTTGCATTGATTGGAAGTGATAACTTTAGTTTCTATTGATTTGGATTGAGGGTTGCCTGGTATTAGGGTCTTAAGAACCCTAGAAATTTCCCAGAATCGCGACCCATCAGCACCCACCGGTACACTGATAGAGCTGCTGATAGGAAATGGAATTACAAAGGGTTAACCCCATCGGCACCCATCGGAACACCGGTGGAGCTGCCGATGGAGACTTACATATAGGATTAATTGGTCCATTGGTAGGCACCGATACACCGATGGACACACAGGTTGGATTTTGGTGAATGATTGGTTGGTAAACGTACCATTTAACTTGGGGTGTGATCCATGGAATCAAAGATTGATCTGAGGACATCTCTTTGTTGTTCCATGTGGTTGTACTCACCATTCCACTTATTAACGTTGACATTGGCCTTTTGTCAGGGTTAAGACTCCTTCGTGGTAGTAATTGGGTTGGGGGTACACCATGTGTTTGAGAATGGTCTCAGTGAGTCAAATAGTGGTTGGATGACCCTAGACTACATGAGAGGAATCACCTTTGAATTCCACGGTTCACCTGTAAAGACCCGAAACTGGAAAATAGAATTTTATAACTAATGTTTGAATACTTAGGAAAGTTAATAGATGAATGGGTATTTTTTTCAATTTAATAATGTGATTTCTTAAGTTGAATAGAACATTGAGGACTAATTTGTAATATAAGTATTTGAATTGAGTGTCAATTTGTAATTAATGAATAAATTGTGGAAGTGTACTATGATTAGTTAAGTTTGATATGGGTGGAGATTGTCTTGGTCATATGGAGTTTGAATTAGATAATAAGGATAGTTTACTCATTAATTAACTTAAGTGTAATGGGCTAGAACTAATGGGTTTGAATTAATGAGCTGGTATTGGAGTAATCGTATGGACCTAATTAGAAGTAAAGGGTATCTTAGTAACTTAGCATAGATTTGTTCTAGAAGAATTAGAGTTTCTAATTAGAGTTGGATTGGGATTAGAGGATTGAGATTGACTAGAACAAGATTAGAAGATTTCTAATTGGTTTGAGATTGAGAAGGATGAGATTGGGCTTGTACGTTGGGAATAGAAAGGAGGAAAAATTGGAAAACAATAAAAAGAGGAAGGATTAGAAGGGATCGTGAATAGCAATGGGAAGAGTGGAATTAGGGTTTCGATTTTTGAGAAAGAATAGAAATAGATTTGGGAATACATGAGAGTGAAGGATGCGGCTGGATCAAGAAATTGAGGAAGAAGAAGAAAAAGCAATTGAGGAGGAACACATATAATCGAGCATCGGATCTAGGGTAGGATGTAACTTCTATTTTCTGTTTTCGTGGTCGTTTGTATGTGAAAATGTGATTTGCATGCTTGCAATGATTTCCTTGTTAATAGGTGTGTTGATCATGCTAGATGGATCTAGTATGCTAAGATGATAGATTTCCAAAATTATATGTGTCTGAATGTTGTTCATAATGTAGAATTATAGATGTTTGAGCCTCAAGAGTTTGATTTTAATTGTAGAGTAATTTCCATTATAATATAAGTGTAAGAATCATTTTAGGTAGATCTAGCATGTTGATAGGATTGATTTCCACATTTTATGAGCATATGTGATTTGATCCATGTTAGACTTAATTATAATGCTTAAAAATTGTTTGGATATTATTGGTTTATCGTATTATTGTTATCTTGATGCATATTGATCTCTAGGATTGTTATAAATTGATTTGGATACCAAAAAACTTGGGTTCACGAACCCAGAAAAATACCCAAAACATAGTTGGCCCCATCGGTACCCACCCGTACACCGGTGAGCCTACCAACAGGGACGACCTTTTAGTTATTTTAGAGCCACTGGTAGGCACCGATACATCGGTGAGCCTACCAATGGACCCCAAGCTCTGTTTTTCTACAGACATTGCTTCGGGGATTGAACCTATTGACTTAGGGACTTGGCCATTGGACTTACATTTGTGACCATATAACTAATACAATGAATGGGACTTGAATATTGTAATAACCCAAACCAAATATAGGACTTAGGTGTAAATACCAAAAAATTAGCGGTTAATTTGAAATTTTAGTAAGTAGCCATATTTTTTGACTTTTGACTGATTGTGATTGGTGGGTTATACAAATAGGAAACTAAGTGCGACACACCCAATCATATCCTCTTAAGTTAGAATGAATGGTCTAGATCTTGCAGGAGATATCACACTCCAATCACTGGTTAAGATTAAAAGCAGTAATAGACGTTTCCATAGGAGTTAGAAACTTGCTAGGATTCAAAAATTCAAATATAGAAACATAATTGAACTAGGAGAGCTGGGAATACATCTAATGGCTTATAAACTAATACATACCAATAAATGGACAGGATTAAATCTTAAATACTAATACTAATAAAACTAGGAAGTTTACTAAATTACTATAAATAAATGATCTTGTTTGATTTTGAAAATCACATATTCCTTAGAGCTAAGAAGGAGAGGAATAAAAAGAGCAGAGGTGAATTCTTTACTCCAACCCAGCAACATCAAGGTAAGTTTTTGAATTTAACTTGTTTTATGGTTTAAGTAGAGTTTAAAGTTTGTTTTTCAATCGTATGAAGTAAATTTTAAAAATTATACTTGTTTTCAAAGTAATTTAACTAATTATTATTTACTTATGCTTTCTTACATATTTGTATTGGGTTTTGTACGGAATCCAAGATAAAGGAAGGTTACTCGAGGAAGAAATTTGATTAGACTTGTAAAACCATTGAAATTTTGGAAAACTTTTCCAGAATATGTAGTTCGGCGAGTACTCAGCGAGCCGAGAACATGTCGAACCATCCCAAAAGAGCACTTGGCGAATCCTTCGCGAGCTGAGAATGTACCAAGCGTCCATTTATGATATTTGACTCCTTGGATTTCAGACCGAGCCAAAGCACGACGCGCCGTGAGCATGCTGAGTGTAACAGATTGATTTTTAAGTCCCTGGAAAATACATCGAGCGGATTCTCGGTAAGCTGAGAACACCGCGAACCACATCTTGAGACCAAACCCAGAAATCTATAAATTTCATGAATAGTAACATTGTTGACCCCTCGGCGCACCGAAAAACACGTTGAGAATGTGCCAATTTGATTGTATTTTTTTGAGCATGTGTATTTTGATCCCATTAGACAAATTCTGATATTAGTTATGCTTGATTATGCATGTTTCAAATGCTCATATCTTACTTGGACTATTTTTCATACTGGTTGGAACATGATATTTTGATATGATTATTTTTATGTAATTTTAACATGTTCAGCATGCTAGGTAGACTTATTACACATTGTACACATCAATTGCATGCTTATTTAATGTGCACCCAATCACTTGCACTTCATATGCCTTAAGACCATGGATTTGGTCTATAAGTCTACACCATTTGCATGTAAACCCATACTGCTGGATTTTTAAGGACTTTAAGAGACTTCTATGATCTGGAAATCACAGTAGGTAAGGAGACTTATGCATTATTATCTATTTCTGGAGTTGAGGGAATAGCTATCCTAATATACCTATGGATCCTATGGACTATTTGGTCCTATGGACTATTTATTAAAAGGAGTGTTCCTCTTGCTTGCTTATATATACAATTCCCTAAGGAATTGTCAATTGGAATTCCTTAAAATTATTACCATTGATCACAAATAAGTTGGGGAATTGTGCCCTCTAAGTCGAAGACCATTAGAACTATGATGTACATATGGAATATCTTAACTTGAGAATGGCCCAATATGGAGGGGATGGTTCGAGAAGACATCTTTCCCAAGGAATGATCGATCTCGGGGGAACCTATATATATTCAGATAATAGTTTATTTAATACTAGTTGCACAGCACTTTAGATTATTTGTTAGAGTCACAGTTGGTGATTATTATATGACCATATTATGCATATAGTAAAACTTGACCATTTATATGCATGTACACTTATATCTTGATGCATTCACTAACTTGTTCATATACTTATATTTATGTTTTCTGGAATTTATGGAGTATTATTGAAGAGTGGCCTTGGCCTTATTTCAAATTATAAACCATGTTCGATTTGATTACTTACTAGCTAAGTGTAGCTTACGCTTTCAAGCAACATATTTCAGGCACATTAGTCGAGAAGTACTTGGATTATGGAGACCCAACTATGGACCCTTGTTTTGATAGAACTACTGAATTTATCGAAGAAGATGTTTAGGATTTACATTAAGGAATTACTTTTTTTTATTGGCTTGTATGCCAAAGTATTTTATTAGCCATAGTTAGGCTATATTTTCTTTAGGAATTAGATTAGCAATAGAACTATAGTATTTTCTTTCCATTGTTTTTTTTTTTTGCCTTATTTTTGATTGTTATGTGATGTAGTTACTTTTATTCTTAATTATTTCCAAGTTAATAAAGTATCTTAGTTATTTTCAATCATTTGGCAAAGTATTAACTACCACTCCCTTGTGGATATGGAGTGAGAGTTATATTTCTGACTTATAGGGACTCCCTTGAGAATCTCTTAAGTTTGGGATGTGACAAAGTTGGTATCAAAGCCTAAGTTTTCATGTCTTTAATCGATTCTGAAAGTTTTCAAGGTGGATGTTTTAAAAGTTTTCTGTGTGCTATATGAAATATTGACAAGTAGGGTTTTATTTTATAATGAATTGGATGTTGTCTTCTCTTTCTTAAGGTACTTAGTAGATTACAATGGCCGGAAGAAGAAGAGGTGCTAGTGTGGATACCAGCATACCAACTACAAGTAATGATGACAGTCAAAACCAATAATTGTCTAGAATTTATCAAGCGATGGGACAAATGGCCGATATGATGCAACGACAACAAGTTAAAATGGGGAATATGCCACAGCAGTCCGAGGCACAATAGAACACCCGAAGCATTAAGAAATTTAAGAAAGTTGGACCAATTGTATTCAAGGGTGCTACTGAACCAATGGAGGCACAATCATGGATGGACTCTTCGGAGCATATCTTCGATGTAGTGGAGGTGAACGATTATAAGAAGATCCGTTTCACTGCCTTTATGCTTGGAAAAGAGGCAAGGAGATGGTGGAAAGCAATAATGGCGATCATTAGCATTCGGACTTGGGAACAATTTAAGGTACAATTCTATCTAGAGTATTTTCCTAAAATTATTAGGAATGAGAAAGAACTAGAATTCATGAAGCTGGAGCAAGGAATTATGACGGTACCGGAATACGCTGCAAAATTCACGGAGCTATCACAATTCGCCACTTATGTCGTTGACGATGAGGAGAAGAAAAGCTTCATATTTGAGAGTCGATTAAGGCCTACCATCAAAAGTAGGCTGATTGTATGGGAGTTCACGGAGTACCACAAGATATTGGACTGTGCACGGAAGATGGAGAAGGATAGGCAAGAGTACCGAAATGAACAAGATTAAAAATTGGGGTGGAACAATACAAGAGCTGGAATTACCAAAGGTACCACATCTGAATAGCAGAAACGACTAAGGATTCAAGGTCCTACCAGCATTCAAGGCTTCCCTAGCATTCGTTGCTTCAACTACAGAAGGATGGGACATCATATAAAGGATTGTCGACTCTGTAAGAACCCTCAAGCTAGCACCTTTTACCAGCACCAACTGATCCCGAAGCCACACTATCCACTTAAACCAGCAGCACAACCTCAAGCACAAGCACAACCACCTAAAGGAACCAAGGCTGGAGTTCCTCAGCAACCACCTCTGCAAGCTAAGGTCTATGCCATAGAACAGCAACAAGGAGAAGTCATGGAAGGTATGGTTCGTGTTTCTCACACCTCAGTCAAAGTTTTATTTGATACGGGAGCGTCGCATTCTTTCATAGCAAATTCATTAGTAAACTGTCTAAGTTTACCTATGAAGGACCTAGAAAGGAGTTTAGTGGTAGCAAACCCCATCGGAGGTTCAGCATACTTAGGGAAAGTATGTAAGTCTTTCCTAGTTATGGTGGGTGAGTCTACATTACCCATAGACCTGATTATGCTTAACATGACGGAGTTTGATGTAATTTTGGTTATGGATTGGCTAGTTGCATATCATGTGCAAATAGACTGCCAGAACCGAATAGTATTTTTTGTAACACCACAGGTTGACGTTGTTAAGATTAGAGGGTCAAAATCTGAAAAAATAAATCATCTAGCATACTTAGACTTATGTGCTATAGATGAGAGGGGAGATTGGGAGCAAATACCGATAGTATGCCATTTTGGAAGTTTATTCCAAGACATACTCGGATTGCCATCCAAGAGAGAGGTAGAGTTTAGTATTGACCTTATGGCTGGAGCAAACCCTATTACACTATCTACAAAATGTATGGCATCTACGAAGTTGACGGAACTGAGAAAACAACTAGACGAATTGCTTGCCTTGCAATTCATTCGGCCAAACTCATCACCATGGGGAGCACCGGTTTTGTTCTTGAAGAAGAAAGATAGATCTCTACGGCTATGCATTGATTACCAAAAGCTGAACCAAGTGACGGTGAAGAACAAGTATCATTTGCCAAGGATAAAAGACCTACTCGACCAACTAAAAGGAGCCTAATACTTTTCAAAGATCGATCTCAGATCTGGTTACCATCAGCTACGCATCAAGGAGACTGACATTCCTAAGACAGCCTTCCAAACGAGGTATGGACACTTTGAATTTCTGGTCATGCCGTTTGGATTGACGAATGCACCTGCAGCTTTTATGGACATGATACAAAGAGTATTCAGACCATATCTGGATAAGTTCATGATGGTGTTCGTAGACGACATCTTGTTTTACTTTAAAACCAAGGAAATACATGCAAAGCAATTATGTACATCATTGCAAACATTGGTAGACAACCAGCTGTATGCAAAATTCTCTAAGTGTGAACTTTGGTAAGAAGAAGTGAAGTTCCGAGGACACATTGTGTCTAAGGATGGAGTTTCAGTGGAATTTCAATGGACACAAGAACGGTGGAGGCAATACTAAGTTGGGAACAACCCAAAAATGTATCCGAAGCTCGCAGTTTTCTTGGATTGGCGGGCTACTACCGTCGATTCATTGAAGAATTTTCATGCATCACAGTATCCCCAACCAAATTCACAAGGAAGTACGTCAAGTTCGTATGGGACAACGTGTGCCAACAAGCTTTTGCAACACTGAAGGAGAAACTGACGACTGCACCAGTTTTGACCATTCCGAAGAGCGGTTTGAAGTTTGTGATCTATGCCGATGCATCTTTACTAGGACTTGGCTATGTTCTGATGCAAGAAGGGAAGGTCGTAGCCTATGCCTCAAGGCAACTCAATCCACATGAAAGAAATTACGCTACACACGACTTCGAGCTGGCGGCTGTAGTCTTCGCATTGAAGATATGACGACATCACCTATTTGGAGAGACTTTTGAGGTATTTTCTGATCACAAAAGCCTGAAGTACATTTTCTCACAAAAGGACAAGAACATGCGACAACATAGATGGATGGAGTTAGTAAACGACTACAATTTTTCACTTCAATACCATCCAAGCAAAGCAATCATCGTGGCGGACGTACTCAGCCGAAAATCTAGAAGCATGATGGCACACGTGATGGTTCAAGAATGGAAGTTGTACGAAATACTTGTTGATCTCAACATCGAAGTTCGTGTAGTAGACCAAGGAGTAACGTTATGCAATATCCTTGCAAGGCCTTCACTCATATCCAGAATAATTGAGCTACAAGCTAACGAACCATGGCTACAAGACTTAGCCAATGATGCTGATCGACCCGATTGGACTAAGGAAGATGGAAGTGTACGTTTGAAAAGAAGACTATGTGTACCACATGACTAGGAGCTAAAAAGATAAATTCTAGAAGAAGCTCACCGTTCCAGATATTCTATCCACCCCAGAAGGACAAAGATGTACTATGACCTAAGGCAGAACTATTGGTGGAGACGAATGAAGGTTGACATTGAAGAGTTCGTGACTAAGTGCATGATCTGTCAACAAGTTAAGGCTGAACACCAAAAACCAGCTGGAACATTGCAACCCTTACCAATTGGAGAATGGAAGTGGGAGCACATCTCGATGGACTTCATCACGGGATTGCCAAAGACTCACAACACTCATGAAATGATGTGGGTGATTGTGGACAGACTGACCAAATCATCACACTTCATACCAGCAAAGACCTCGATGAACACAGACGAATTGGTGAGAATGTATGTGAAAGAAATCATACGCTTGCATGGAGATCGTGGATCCCAGTATACTTCCACATTTTGAGGAACTTTACATAAGACATTGGGGACTCAACTAAATTTCAGTACTGCGCTTCACCCACAAACCGATAGACAAATGAAGAGAATTAATCAAGTTCTAAAGGACCTGCTCAGGTCATGTGTTCTGGAATTCGAAGGAAGTTGGGAGGATCACTTGCCACTTATCGAGTTTTCCTACAACAACAGTTACCAAGCAAGTATAGGCATGGCACCAGTCGAAGCACTTTATGGGAGACCTTGCAGATCTCCATTGTGTTGGAATGAAGAGAATGTTCAAGTTCCAGTAGGACCAGAATTAATTGCTGAAACAACTGAGAAGATCAGAATAATTAGGGAGAGACTCATTACGTCTCAACACCGACAAAAGAAGTACGCTGATGTAAGAAGGACACTTGAGTTTCCAGTAGAAGACCTGGTTTTTCTTAAAGTTTCACCAACCAAGGGAGTGTTCAAATTCGGGAAGAAGGGTAAGTTAGCACCATGGTTCATTTGACCCTTTAAGATTTTTGAATGGATAGGAGAAGTGGTCTACAGATTGCTACTACCATCTAGCCTAGACTTATTGCATGATATACTCCACGTCTCGATATTAAGGAAGTATCAATTAGACCCGACGAGTGATTAATTGGCAAACAATCACAATCCAGGACAATGCAATATACCAAGAGGAACTTGTACAAATTTTGGATCGGAGGGAGCAAGTACTACCTAACAAGGTGATGTCAAAGGTGAAGGTTCTATGGAACAATCACGGAGCTTCTGAAGCAACATGGGAGCTTGAAGATCACATGAGGAAGCAGTGCCCTCATCTCTTTACATAAGGTAACGAATTTCGTAGACGAAATTTTCCTAAGGAGGGTAGAATGTAATAACCCAAACCAAATATAGGACTTCGGTGTAAATACCAAAAAATTAGGGGTTAATTTGAAATTTTAGTAAGTATCCATATTATTTGACTTTTGACTGATTGTGATTGGTGGGCTGTACAAATAGGAAACTAAGTGCAACACACACAATCATAACCTCTTAAGTTAGAATGAATGGTCTAGATCTTGCAGGAGAGATTTCACTCCAATCAATGCTTAAGATTAAAAACAATAATAGAAGTTTCCATAGGAGTTAGAAACTTGCTAGGATTCAAAAATTCAAATATAGAAACAAAGTTAAACTAGGAGATATGGGAATTCATCTAATGGCTTCGAAACTAATACATCCCAATAAAGGGATAAGATTAAAACTCAAAAAATAATACTAATAGAACCAGGAAGTTTACTAAATTACTATAAATAAGTGTTCTTGTTTGAATTCAAAAATCACATATTCCTTGGAGCTAAGAAGCAGAGGAGGAAGAATAGCAAATGTGAATCTCTTCTCCAATCCAGCAACATCAAGGTAAGTTTTCGAATTACCTTGTTTTATGGTTTAAGTTGAGTTTCAAGTTTGTTTTTCAATCGTATGAAGTAAATTTTCAAAATTATAGTAGTTTTCAAGTAATTTAACTACTAATTATTTACCTATGTTTTCTAAAATATTTGTATTGGGTTTTGTGCAGAATCAAGATAAAGGAAGGTTACTTAAGGAAGCAATTTGATTAGACTTGTAAAACCATTGAAATTCTAGAAAAACTGCCCAGAATACACAGTTCGACGAGTACTCGGCGAGCTGAGAACACGCCGAACCAACCCAAAAGAGCACTCAGAAAATCCTTGGCGAGCCGAGAATGCATCGAGCATCCTTTTATGATATTTGACTCCCTGGATTTCACACCGAACCATTGCACGACGCACCGTGAGCACGCCGAGCGTAACAGACTGATTTTTAAGTCCCTAGAAACAAATCGAGCTGATTCTTGGCGAGTCGAGAACAAGCCGAACCACATCTTGAGGCCAAACCCAAAAATCTAGAAATTTCATGAATAGTAACATCGGTGACCCCTCAGCGTGCCGAAAAACACGCCGAAAGCACTTCGACGATCCCAAGGCATACCGAAATTAGCCAACTTGATCCAATTTGATTTTATTTTTGTGAGCATGTGTATTTTGATCCCATTAGACCAATTCTGATATTAGTTATGCTTGATTATGCATGTTTCAAATGCTCATATCTTATTTGGACTACTTTTCATACTAGTTGGAACATTATATTTTGATATGATTGTTTTTATGTAATTTTAACATGTTCAGTATGCTAGGTAGACTTATTACACATTGTACATATCAATTTCATGCTTAGGTAATGTGCACCCTACCACTTGCACTTCATGTGCCTTAAGACCATGGATTTGGTCTATAAGTCTACACCATTTGCATGTAAATCTATACAACTGGATTTTTAAGGACTTTAGGAGATATATGTGTTCTGGAAATCACAATAGGTAAGGAGAATTAAGCATTATTATCTATTTCTAGAGTTGAGGGACTAGCTATCCCAATATACTTGTGGATCCTATGGACTATTATTTATTAAAAGGAGTGTTCCTATTTCTTGATTTTATATACATTTCCCGGAGGAATTTTCAATTGGAATTCCTTGAAATTATTACCCTTGATCACAAATAAGTGGGGGAATTGTACCCTTTAGGTCGAAGCCCCTTAGAACTATGATGCGCACATGGAATATCTTAACTTAAGAATGGCCTTGTATCAGGAGGATGGTTCGAGAAGACATCTTGCTCAAGGAATGATCGATCTCGTGGGAACCTATATATATTCATGATAACAGTTTATTTTAAACTAATTGTACTGCACTTTAGATTATTTGTTAGAGTCAAACTTGGTGATTATTATATAAGTATAGTATGCACTTAGTAAAACTTGACCATTTATATGCATGTGCACTCATATCTTGATGCACTCACTAAGTTGTTCATATACTTGCATTTATGTTTTCTGGAATTTATGGAGTATTATTGAAGAGTGGCCTTGGCCCTACTTCAAATTATAAACCATGTTCGATTTGATTACTTACTAGCTAAGTGTAGCTTACGCTTTTAAGCAACATATGGCAGGTACATTAAACGTGGAGTACTTGGATTATGGAAACCCAGCTATGGAACCTTATTTTGATGGAACTGCTGAATTTATCAAAGAAGATGTTTAGGATTTTCATTAAGGATTTATTGGACTTTTATTGGCTTGCATGCAAAGTATTTTATTAGCCATAGTTAGGCTTTATATTGTTTAGGAATTAGATTAGCATGAGAACTATAGTATTTTATTTCCGTTGTTTTTATTTTGCCATAGTTTTTGATTGTTATGAGATGCAGTTACTTTTATTCTTAATTATTTCCAAGTTAATAAAGTATCTCTGTTATTTCAATCATTTGGAAAAGTATTGACTACTACTGCTGTAATAACCCGAATTCTGATTATTTAATTAATTACGCTTAGTGGCTTAATTAATTTAGATAATTGAGATAACCCTGCTAATCAGCTAGATTAGGAACTAAATGGAATCTGACCTTGATCCCTAGGTCCAACATCAGAAAGATTAAGCGTGTCGGGAAATTCACCCCAACTCGGCAATTCCGACAATTAGGGAATTGTTGTGATAATAAATAAATAAAATGGCAAATTGAGTTAGCAGACTCAAATCATCAGTATCAACCCTGTTAAGCGAAGCCCTCTATTGGGATCAGCTTTCGACTTCTGTCGGA
>JAUPMG010299846.1:0-16927 GCA_031762675.1 Pachysandra terminalis | reverse complement strand
ACCCATTTTGCATTGGAGATTGCAAATTTGAAGCCTTCATTTGCTAGAAAGCTAAACCAAACTGGGTTCAGCCCTGTACACCTAGCTCTGGCAAAAGGGTCAGCTGGGCTGGAACTAGTAAGGGGTCTCATAGAGATAGACAATGAATTGGCCCGGTTGAAGGGACGTGAAGGAAGAACTCCTCTGCATGAAGTGTCTATTACTGGGAATACAACTCTTTTGAGAGAATTCCTCTCTGTTTGTCCCAAAGCTGAGATTTGACAGTTGGACGTGAGACGGCTCTACACCTTTCTGTGAAAGGCAATCAGTTGGAAGCTTTGAAACTTCTGATGGACTGGCTGAGACGAAACAACAGGAGCATATCCTCAAGTGGAAAGACGAGCAAGGCAATTCCATTTTGCATATGGCCGTGGCATCCACAATTCATCACCAAGCAATCTACCTTTCTTCTTCTTAATTACACTTTCAAGGTTTTAAATAATCGAAATTTCTTTGATTTCAACTAAATTTTAACAGCTTTTTTTTTATTTATTTATTTCAACAAATTTTAATGAAACCATTGAAATTCGGTTCATAATAACTTTCTTCTTATTTTACTTGAGAAAGAGTGGTTGTGTATAATAACTCATCTGCTATGGCATGGGCATAACATAGTTAGAAGTTAAGTTGAGCATAGTTATTGTTTTGATCGATAGGATCAGTCACCAAGTTGAGAGACCGATAGGATCGGTCACAGACTGCTGGTCCATAACCCCACGATAAAATAGTTGTACCGTTGAGGTCCAGTCCCAATACAGAGCGGCCATTCTGAACCAGATTGGGCCAGTCCATAGAACAATGATTTGACTTTACTTGCTTAAATTTTCGTATGCACGTGGTTAAGCTATTGCTTAGCAAGAAATACGTAAAAGGAGTGGAAGTGAATGCCAAAAACTTAAGAGGGTTTGACGGCCATGGACGTCTTAGAAGGAGCAAATGAATCATCCTACTGTGACAAGAGGGAGACCCGAGACGCTCTTCACGATGCCAGAGCATTAAAAGCCAAGTATATTACATCTGGCAAATCGACTAGCACCAAGCAGAAGCTAAACTTTCTGCGTCGTTTACCGGAATCACTTCAAGTACTTTCAGTATCAGAAGGAAAGGGATTCATCAAATGATGCCCGCAATGCACTACTATAGTGTTTAGATTCGGATTACGACTCGGGATTGGTCAAGACGAACAATATTAATTTAATTAAAAAAATTAAAAAAAAATACCCGACTATCGCCGATCCCGAGATAGATCGGCAGATCGAGTCGGGGCTTTTTAGGTTATTCTCGTATCGGGATCAACTCGGAGATCGCCCCAATTCGATCCTTAACACTATGGCACTACTAGTTGTTGCCGTGTTGATCGCTACAGCCACTTACCAAGCCGGACTAAGTCCTCCCAGTGGAGTTTGGTAGGAAAGCTTCACGCCACCAGCTCATAATAATAGTACAGCTCATAATAATTACATTAAGACCTCAAAATAATAACTTTAATTATTAAAATAACTCTTATAGTAATATAGCCTGCAATTTATGTAGTTAAATGTACAATAACATATATTATTAATTAATTTTAAATCAATATAATTAAGGAATTTTCTAATAAAGGATTTAGGTCCCTACAACCTACCTCCTTTAAAAAGAATTGTCTTTGAAATTGCGTACTTGTCATGAACCAACTAGAAAATCTCAATTTCTGAAATTTCTGATTTATTCGCAACCTTCACCCTATATTTCTATTGAAGTGGATAACAATGATCAAAACATAAGCGAAAGTTATATACAGTTCTAATAAGATATAAGTAACTAAATTACAAATCTACACTGATAAGTTCTAAAAGAATGAAAGTCTAACTCTATACTAACAATAAAGTTCTATCAGAGTGTTGTACCCAACCAGGTTCTCTCTCATCGATTCACGCTTGACAAATTAAAAGATCCTCCATGACTTCAATCTTTTCAGCTGCCATCTCAACTAAAAATCCTGAAAGTTGTTGCTAAAAAATATGAGCTACACTAACCAGTAAGTAAATAACTTTATAAATCGCTTAGGTACTTTCAATATCAGAAGGGAAGGTACTTTCAATATCAGAAGGGAAGGGACTCACCAAATAATGTCTGCAATGCACTACTAGTTGTTGCCGTGTTGATTGCTACAGGCACTTACCAAGCCGGACTAAGCCCGTTTGGTTCGTCTATTTACATTATTATTCTCACAATGAAATTCCCTATGCAGCGGATACTGGTATTGTCCCTGACGTCAATGTTCGCCACTTACTTGCATTCAGGGGCGATTACAGCACCCTTTGATTTAAACTTTGATCAGCTCGCACTCTTTTCTTTGTTTTCCGTATACTTTCTGGTGTTTCTCGTCCAGCCAGCAATCACTACTGTTGTTCAGAAGTTCAGAAAAGCTTCAAGAACAGATGCCATAGACGCAGATCTGGAGAAAACAACTTGAACTTCACTTTGAGTAGCTAATATTAGTCTAATGGCGCTCTGGCCATAAGGGATCAGAATGAATGTTCTCATTCTTTGATGATTTGCACTCTCTAACATTTCTATAATACAATAGCTATTTTAATATTTTGATTTCACACTGCTTTCCATCAATTATTAAAATAATAATGTACTTATCTAAGCTTAAAATTCCCATGCAATATTGTCTCTATAAATTACTATATGTAAATTACTACATAAAAACATTGTAGATGGCTCAAATAAGCTAATTAGATGGACAGTCTACCTTGTGCCACGTGTCATCTATGCGAAGTACTCAAACACATCTCTAGTCTTACAAGAGGGTAATCTCGGGGGAACACCGTCTATGGGTTGGAGACCTGAGACAGAGACCAGCAATTCGGGGTCCACCCTCAGCAGCCTCACTCAAAAGATTATCTTGGAGGCCTAGCTATCATGACTGCTAACAGAATCGTAACGAACCGTTATTTTCCCACTTTTATATATACCCTCACTCTTGAGGGTAGGAACAACGCATATACATGAAGAAACCTAACCTCTACACACCCAACAGAACTCTTATTCTCTACTTGAAAGATCCGGTTTTAACAATTTATCAAATTTCAATTATTATTAGATTAATTAAATTATCATAAGCATAATAAGATAAGAATACAGGCAATTTTTATGAGGTTCGGTTTAAACCTACTCCTCGGGGTCACACTCAGCTGTTGAACAATCCAATAAGATATCAAGATTACAATCACTAATCAGGTTGACACAAAATGAGGACTCCCTCTTTATTTCTGTCACTGCCGTGTAGAATCAACTTCTTGAATTTGTTCAGCGAGCATCACTCATCTTCTATGTCTGCATAGTTGAACTCCCTTCAATCCGCAGACTGTCTTCTCTCGAAGACTCCAAATTTTTCTCCCGAAGAATGTTGAATACGAACAACTCAAATGTACTGTACTTGAGCACCAGAGAAGTTACTTAACTCGCATTTGTTGAGAGATTAATATAGAGTAGCAAGAAGATCTGGTTCAAATCTCGGATGATGATGAAATTCGAATATTGTAACATCTGTTGCAACATTAACTGAACGTGAAATATTATTCTGATTTCAAAATCAGAACCTCCTTATCCGTTTTAAACTGCTCTATTCTTTTAAGAGTCTTCCATAAAGATCTCTTTGACAAATCATAATCTCCTTATCAAATCATAGTTTCTCAGCAAATCGAAATATCATGATATTTAGATGATTCAAACTGAATCCAATTAAGTTGAGTTTGAGTCCAACTTCAATTAGGATTCTCTCTTTTTTTTTAAACGATTGATCAGCTGTATAGAATCTCCAGCAATATACGAACATATCTCTCCTAAATCTTAGCTGAGAATAACTTGAATTTTGATCGAAGCAAATCTTCTTGAATTTTGATTTTGAATTTCTCTTGAATATCGATGTCATGAATGCCAACAAAAAAAGTAACACTACTAATTATTTTTTGACTGATTTCTTTGAATAATCTTTGACAGCAGGTTAATACTAAGCAAAGACTTGCTTGTTATTGTAAATATGAAGTGTATGCACCTTTAAAGAAAAAGTAGAGTTCATAATCTATTCCAATTCAGTTGCACAAATGGTGTATGTATTCCTGTTTGTTTGCTCATCCACTATTCTATGCTGAACAACAATGCAACCATGACTGATTCAGGAACCCATGACTAAACTAATTCAGGTCTAAACCAGTTTGATACAAGACCATGAGTACAGTAGTAACTAGTCTATAACCTACATTAGACAGATGGTAAGATCTTCTATTCAAAGTATAAAATAAGTAGACCCAAAATCAGATTCATCAAATCATTCTATCATATAAATTGATTTTTCAAAGGTAAGCCAACCAAAATAATTTTATTATTACCCTACAATGACTTTTTGTTGGGATGAAACCAACTGGTTGGAGGGATGAGGACAGAAAAAACTCAAGAGATAGTGTGCTCTTGATGCTAAGAGAAGACTAGGTTGTTACCATCAACAATGACCTGAGATTTTTCATTCATGAACTTCATAAGGAAGAAGATACAAGACATTGTTTCTTCAACTACATTCCAAAGACAAAATAAATGCAACTAATTACACCTACTAAAGACTAGTCTACATAACACAATTAATACAACTACTAGAAATTAATGTAACTATCAAATATTAATTCTCCTGGGCAATGAATGCTAGCTACTAGACTTTTGACCAAGTACATCAAACTTAATAACCTAAGAAAATTGTCTAACTTAAAGTTCTAACACTTTTCAACATGGGATGACAAATTAACTTCTGTGTATTGATGAGGATATGAACACTTACCACCAGAAACATAATGGGTTTGGATTTGGGCTAAAAGACTCTAGTTATTGTCTCTGATATCGCACTGAACATTGGGTTGTCAGCACTTCCTATTGGCTTAAGATATTTTAATTCAGCCATGAAAAAGAAATGGAACATAGATGAGTAAAAGATCTGTTAGCTATAAAATCAGAACACTGCAGTTCAAAATAAAAACCACTTGTTCACTAAAAACATTATTGTAAAAAATTGGTTTTATTTGCCACATGATGTTGATCTATTGGAACATACAACAATAATAATAATAATCTCCTCAACTATGGCCACCGTTCACCGAACAATGTCTTTGCCTTTCACTACTTGAAAAGTGGATGATTCAATCCCCCAAGTATGACATTCATGCGGGATGATCTCCTCCTGATGACTTGTATATAATGTGAGCGTATAAGCATTCTTCTCTATATAGAAATACTTTTACTTTAAAAATGGATCAAAGGTTGAAGGATGTTGCTGAAGCAGGAGATATCAATGGATTGTACTCTTTAATTCAACAAGACCCATTTATTCTTGATCGTTTTGATCCAATCCCCTTCATTGATACTCCTCTACACGTAGCAGCAACGGCTGGAAAACCCCATTTTGCATTGGAGATTGCAAATTTGAAGCCTTCATTTGCAAGAAAGCTAAGCCAGACTGGGTTCAGCCCTATCCATCTAGCTCTGCCAAAAGGATCGCATGGGGTGGAACTAGTACGGAGTCTCAAAGAGCTGTACAATGAACTGGCCCGATTGAAGGGACTAGAGGGAAGAACTCCTCTGCATGAAGTGGCTATTACTGGGACTACAAATCTTTTGAAAGAATTCCTCTGTTTCCCCTAAATCTGTCGAAGACTTGACAGTTCGGCATGAGACGGCTCTACACCTATCTGTGAAAGGCAATCAGTTGGAAGCTTTTGAAGTTCTGATGGAATGGCTCAAACGAAACAAGGAGCACATCTTCAAGTGGAAAAACGACCAAGGCAATTCCATCTTGCATATGGCCGTCACATCCACAATTCGTCAACAGGCAAGCTAGCTTTCTTCTTCTTAATTTCACTCACTTTCTTTGGTGCATAAGTAATGGTGGAATGGACCGCCTTCAGGCACAATCAAGGTTTTAAATAACAGAAATTTGTAATTTCAATTAAATTTTAACTTATTTTGACAACATTTTTTGAAACTTTTTGTGTATGATTTTGTCCGAAATTTTACAGAGCGAAATTTTGGTAAGATTTCGATTTCTCTCTCTGTACATGAATGCAATGGAAAATTTGTGAAATTTCGATCAAATATAAAATCTTGACATGAGGGCCAATAATAAAAAGGAAGTATACAATCCAACCAAAGCAAACCAGTTAACTCTATTACCTTAAATTTTTGTTTGCAGGCCGTGGGATGGAAATGAATGCCAAAAACTTGGAGGGTTTGACAACCCTGGACGTAGAAGTAGAAAGTGAACCACCCTACAACAAGAGGGAGGTCCGAGACGCTCTTTGTGATGCCGGAGCTTTAAAAGCCAAGGATATTACATCTGACAAGTCTACTAGCACTAATCAGAAGCTAAAACTTAGAGGGTTTAACAGCCCTGGACCTCTTAGAGGCACTCTTTGTGCCGGAGCTTTAAAAGCCAAGGATATTACATCTGACAAGTCTACTAGCACCAAGCAGAAGGTAAAACTTAGAGCGTCTAACAGCCCTGGACCTCTTAGAATGAGCAAGTGAACAACCCTACTGCAACAAGAGGGAGATCTGAGATGCTCTTTGTAATGCCGGAACTTTAAAACCCAAGGATATTACATTTGACTAAGTCCACTAGCACCAAGCAGAAGCTAACCTCCATCTTAGAATGGGTAGCAGACTTGCTTGTTATTGTAAATACGAAGTGCATGCACCTTCAAAGAAAAGAAGAGTTCATAATCTATCCCAATTGAATTGCACAAAATTCAGATTTCAGGTAGAAATGGTGTATTCCTGTTTGTTTGCTCATCCACTATTCTATGCTGAACAACAATACAGTCATGGCTGATTCAGGGACCCACGACTAAACTAATTCAGGTCTAAACTCATTTGATACAAAGCCATGAGTACAGTAGTAACTAGTCTATAACCTACATTAGAAAGATGGCAAGATCTTCTATTCAAAGTATAAAATAAGTAGACCCAATGTAGGACATCTTTGGAACAAAATCAGCTTCATCAGATCATTCTATCATATAAATTGATTTTTTGAAGGTAAGCCAATCAAAATAAATTTGATTATTACCCTACAATAGCTTTTTGCATGGGATGACAAAATGACTTCTTTGTATTGATGAGGATATGAACACTTACCACCAGAAACAAGATTGGTTTGGGTTTGGGTTTGGGCTAAAAGACTAGTTATTGTCCCTGATATCCCACTGAACATTGGGTTGTCAGCACTTCCTATTGGCTTAAGAAATTTTTATTCATCCCTGGAAAAGATGATGGATCGGATTCCAGGTATATTCCGAAGGCTAACTGAACTAAACGATCCATCGAGAACTCTAGAATTCCCAGCTGGAATCTAAGCACTAAATTGAGGGATTATGGAGTTTCTTATTCTATTTCCTGCAGGTAATAAAGGAAAATATGCTAAGGCCCACTAAAATCAGAACACTGCAATTCAATAAAAACCACTTGTTCACTAAAAAAATTATTGTAACAAATTGGTTTTATTTGCCACATGATGTTGATCTATTGGGCCGTCTATAAATTGGGGCTATCAGCCCTTTTACCCCCATCACAGCTTAAAAAAATAATAATAATAATATTATTCCTTTTACCCCATCACAGCTTAAAATAATAATAATAATAATAATAATAATAATAATAATAATAACAATAACAATAACAATAACAATAACAATAACAATAACAATAATAATAATAATAACAATATGGGAGCATAACAGGCCAAGATAATCTTACATGTTTTTGCACTTTCTTCTCTGATTCTTTTGTTCCACTCTCATCTTCCTGTCTGTCACGGGGACTAGCCTCTTACCTGCAACTGGAGGTTACTCTTCTTGCCTGCAATTCTCAGTTCAAGGATGGAAACAGTACTATGGGAGAGCCAATGTCTGAGGGCACAAGATCAAAAGACAAGTGATTTTAAATGGACTAATGGAACATTAGAATCATCGTATTGAAATAGCTTCATTATTTTTTGAACATGTTCTTTGCAAGAAGTTGTTTCCTCAAATTCATCTAAACAGTAGTGGAAGATGCTACTCCCTTGGAATCCCATAAAGGTTGCTATCATTACATCTTGCTTTGATATAATAACTACTGAATCACAAGAATGCTTCAACAGAAAATACAGACACAAACATTGTTGAGGAGAAAAAGAAATTATTGGCAACTGAGAACAACATCTAAATCCTCTGCATCCATTCTGGATCTATTGGAACTTATAAGAAATGAGCCAATAGCCTATAGAAGGGCAAAATTTCTTTGGCCTGAAAATAAATTGCAAATAGAAAAAGAATGATCGAGCTTGGGCAGCTCCATTTGTTATTGTGTTAAGAATCAGGTAACCTGCTTAGAGTCCAGGGATAGATTCAAGATTATACTTCTCAGAACCTAAAGCTTCAGTCCCTCGGCTCTCCTGCAATTTTGGCTTCTTTATGGCATCAAGATTTTGCAGATGGGAGTAGGACGCAGTCCGATTAGAGGATATACCCGGATTGCTTATCCTGCTCGCAAGGAATCGACGTATCAGACCCCTGAGAAATGGGGCCATGGTGTCCGGCTCATGTTCTAAGTAATACATAATACCTCCCATACACATACAGAATAGTGCCACCTGTTAAAATTTAGGAAGTAATGAGATTTAAAATTTATCAAGCCAAACAAAGATTAAACGTTGTGCATAATCCATACTATAAAAACTCTTTTCTCACATTGATCGTACATATTATTAACAAGAATAAACTGCTTAGATATACTCTGGGTTTTAGCATAAATACATGGTCTACCCTTGATGTTTTAAACATTATTTAGATATCCCTAATTAGTTTTGCATCTATACTTGGAATACCCCTCATGTTTCAAACATAGCATTTCACCACTTATAGTTTGCTAGTCTATTACTAAAACATCCCCTTTATTATTGCATTCCTCAAAATTGAGGACAGATTTACAGATGCAATTTTCATGTAGAGGAAGTCAAAGAAGATAATGTCACCTAAAGTGATGGCATTGCAAGGGAGGGAAGGGGCTGTTTCACTACTAGACAGGTAAACTACAGGGGGTGCAATGTCCAGTTAAAAACATCGGGAGTACTCCAAGCATACATTCCAATCTACAAGGATGTCTAAATATTATTTAAAACATCAGGGGAACTCCAAGTATTATGCTGAATAGAGGGTGTCCAAGTTAACCTATTAACAAAATCACATGAAACTAGGGCAAATAGACCAATCACATGAACTAAAATTGACATCACTACTTTGGAAGGACAGGAAAAGTATTAAATTGTTCTAATACACATACAGAGCTCCTAAAAGGGCCCTACAATGACAATCTGGGCAAATAAAAATAACAACAAAAAAAGGCCCCTGTACGAACTAGTTAGGCTTGGCAATATGAACAAGTAAAAACAATGAACAAAAATTTCACTTGTGCTGTATCCATGCCCATGCTGAATAGAGGGTGTCCAAGTTAACCTATTAACAAAATCACATGAAACTAGGGCAAATAGACCAATCACATGAACTAAAATTGACATCAACACTTTGGAAGGACAGGAAAAGTATTAAATTGTTCTAAGACACATACAAAGCTCCTAAAAGGGCCCTACAATGACAATCTGGGCAAATAAAAATAACAACTATACGAACTAGTTAGGGTTGGCAATATGAGCAAGTAAAACAATGAACAAAAATTTCACTTGTGCTGCAAAATACTGAAACTAAAGTAAGGCAACTTTAAAAGAGTATCCAAATGATGGAAGACACATCAACGCTTGTTATCTTTTCACACACAGAGCAGGTCCACTCAGTTCAAGAAGTATTCATTAATTCAACATGGGCATGGATGTTGCAAAGCAAAGGTGAGATATTTTATATATAAGGGTTATAAATGCTATACCTCAGCATTCCTAATATCTGGAAACAGATGACGGTTCACTAATATATGCCACAAAGAATCTCCAGCCCGTGGAAGAACATAGAGAGCCAGTTCTCCACGTCTAGTTTTCTTTTCTAACAGTACAGAAAGGGCAGCGATTCCACCAGCAGCCCAATACACAAATTTGTGGTCGTTCCATGCTACCTTTCTGTGTAAACATATGACCCCCTTGCATCATTGAAAGAAAAAAGGAACTTAGTGAACAGAAAATCATGAAAAAACATCAAGAAGTCCAGAATCATGTAGCATATACAAACAAAAGCAGGCAAGACTGTTGTCACACAAACAGCTACCTGAAAGATTCCAACAAAAGCGGACAAAAATGCCGTTGAGCGCACAGAGCCGTTAACGGCATGCCAGCAGGTACGGGCAGGGGATTCCATAAACTGTCGTGTTTGCAGAAAAATTAGTTTCAGGTAAGCTAATATTTCTTTCCAGAAATAGATACAACAAATTACTGAATCTATCATCTGACAAAAATCTTATACTCACCTTCTCATATTTATCAAGTCATGCAGTCCCATGTGGAAAAAAATCATATTAGAAGTCTTTCAGTAGCAATTTAAACTACACAAGATTTATTCTCTAGGTTATCATAGTACTGCGTATAATTGACTGCAGAAATCATGAAAGCAAAGAAAACCTGAAGACCTAAAGAGCATGTAAGAAGACATTGCGTACAGATCAGTCAACCAACAATTTTGCCTGCTCTTATTCTTCCCTTGTAAGGTTTCTTGGGACCATTTTCCAAGACTAAGAATCTTTTCCCAGACTTCAGAAGCCAGACAATTGGCAAGAGGTGCAACGCATATAAAACTGGGACTTTTCTCAACTGGACTAACTCTACCACCTTTCTTTCAATATCAGTTCATTTGAAGTACATCAATATCAACAAAATGCCTTATCCCAAGTAGCTTGGGTAGACAACATGAATCCTATTCCACCATCCTAACCTATCAAAAGCCGCCCTTTAATCAGATTATGTGCTTCCACATCACCATCCAGGTCCTTTTCACCTTCCTCTACATGATTGGTTTAAAGTATTGTCCGGTACCGATCTGTACCAAGGAGTACATAGTGGCTCTCTCATTTTTTAAAAGTTAAAAAAGAAAAAAACTAACCCTAATGAAAGTGGAAGATAGAGAGAGAGGCAAAGGAGGGGGGGAGAGAGAGAGAGAATGAGGGTGAGTGGGAGAGAAGAGAGAGCATGAGAAACAAGGAGAGGGAGAGAGAACAAGAGAAAGGGAGAGGTATAGAAAGAGATGAGATGCATAACCTTCCTCTTCTTCTTTTTTCTCTTACTATTCTTCTTCTCTTCTCTGCAAAGCACAGATCTCTTTGGAGGGGGGGGTTGATAACTAAATACCAGATTCTCCGGTCTAGTTCTTTAGTACCGGCCCTAACCAGTCTGATCCAGTGAACTGGGATTTTAAACCATGTTCCTCAAGCCCTCTAGATCCTTCAGTTTGCAACCTCTCACACTTTTTCCAGGTGCCTCCTTAATTTTTTGTTTTACAAGCCCGAACCATCTCAACCTACTTTCCTTAACTTTTACCACAATTACTTCTAGATTGTCTCAAAATCATTATCTTTTATCTTTCCTAGTCTCTCCAATTTCCAAACATGAAACACCCATCTCAACATCCTCACTCAGCCACACATCCTATGAATATTCTGCTTATTTGTCTTTGTTTATTTGTTTTCTATAATGAATGGAAAATATTATTGAAAAGAGAAGAGAAAGAAAACGGAAAGTGTAGAGAAGAGCGCAGGATAGCCCAAACTAACCAAGAAACAGAAAGAAAAATAAAGGAACAAGCTCCTTAAAACAACCACCGAAAATACCCTCCCATACAAAATCTCCTGAAAAAGGATTCCCCGAAACAAGGACTCTCTCAACATGCCGCTCTTAGTGAAACACAGTCAGAAAAGTTGTTAGCTGCTTGAGGATATTCATTACAAGAGCCATATGGACATGCCAATAGATGACCATTGTACCAATCAACATGAGCAACTTCGTGCTGTGCAACCTCCATAAAGCATTCCAAGGCTTTGTTAGCCAAGAGATGATTGTTGTTGAGTTCACCTCCACCATAAGGGTAGACAAGCAAATGAATCTCACCTCACCAAGGCCAATGGACAAGCACACAACTCAGCCCAGCCCTGGTGGTATCCCCCTCCCAACAGGATCAGAAAAGGCATGAGAATATAATCACCGTCTTCTGTGAGAACACATCCAATCCCAAGTGGCCACGAATTCCCAATAGAGTACCATCAAAATTCAGATTGACTACGCCCACTTGAGAGGCTTCCTCACCATCTGCAACCTCTCCACATACGGAGAAGAGAAAGCCACGGCCTTTCCTTTCCTAATAATATCTTAGACCAAGAAACCTCTTAAGTTAGTCCTAACTCCTAACATTAGCTCACTACAAAAACACAACTTTCTCAGTGATAAAATCCTTGAGCCCAAATCCTCAAAACTCATTTTTCCCCTCCCCCTAAACATCCCAGAGAAAAGAACAAACAAAACTATAAAGAACCCACCCTCTCGACCCCAACCCTGGAATCCCACACTAAAATAATATAAAACCTTCTCTCAAACGTATGGATGGTGTTGATTTTTTTGAGAGATGCAGTGCAAATGAAAGCTTTGATTCTAGGGGGAAGTGTGGGCTTCCAAATCTATCTAGAAAAAAGGAACTAAAAGAGGGTCAAACTCACTATAAATAGAAGAGAAAAGAACAAATGGAAAGCAAGCAATCTAGCTCACTAAGTTCAATGAACATATAATTAGCAACTTAGAAATCTACTATTATCGAGGGTCCAAATCAACTAACTAATTTTTTAGGCTCAACAAACAGATCTTTCAAGAGGTCAAACAAGGAAGCACCGAAGCAAAGCTAATCTAGGTCATCCAGTCTCATATTTTAATGAGGTAAGTTCCTCAAAAGACCGTCAAGAGATCAAGAGGGAATATCAGCCACCTGGGAATCCTTATTCAATGAAAGATACAAGGATGCAAGGAAATCTGGAGGAAAATAAAGACTCAAAATAGGTCATTCCAAAAACTAAAACAGGGGAATCTAGAGGAAAGTGGTCTGTATAGTGTTGTCAGAGGAATTGAATTACGCTTCTCAACATCAACCATATCCAGTTTTGTCATGCATTCCAAGAATCAAACTTCATTGCTGCTAGTCTTGCAAACTTTTAGTTGGATAATGAAAATTCCTTTACCTTTGAATTTATCAATGCTCTTCTTATGGTTTCTTGAGGCTTCCTTCATGTTGACATATCTATGCTTTCCTATATTAATCTTGCTAACTATACTTTACATTCTATTTGGCTTCTTCGATAGTCTTTGGATCTTCTTTGCATGTATATGCATCTCCTTGATAGAATCATGATGAATAGATATATCTTGACTGGTAAGGCTTATTATGTCCCCCTGCCTAGGTGTACAATTTTACTTTTCATATTAATAAATGGGTGGGGGCCTGCCTCAACCCCCCTCCTATCAGGAAGCCTTTTGCAAAAATAATGAAGGGGACAAACTGGGAGGAAAGCAGAACCTTAACTGATATGTGTTTCTAACGGTGACAGAAATGCACTCTAACCCACTTGCTTATGTCCCATCCGTTCTAATAGATAATACATTTGCTTTAATGACCGCAAAAATTCACCCAATTGATAACAAAGGAGAATACAACATTCACAGGGTGCTCCAGGATCCAACCCCTCCATCTAGCACTAAAACCCGTAAACTCTCTCTATCCAACTATCTCCAATCATGCAGCCCTATTTATCTGAATGAAGCTATCGTGAACCTGTAAAGATCCGAGGCCTTCACCATCTCTTCCTAATAAGCTTTTTTAGTTCTATCTTCCTCAAACTCTCACTCTCCCATTCTTTGTAGTCATGCAGCTTACCAAAATACCCTCCCTCCCAATCCACTAAAGATAAACTTCATGCCTGACCAACACAAACTAAAGAACTCAATGAGGACCTCTACAACTAAGTCACTATACTACATAATCTCTCCCTCAACAACGACTCGAAATGGTACTCTTCTTTCTGCCATTTATTGCTTGATGAATAAAAAAACTTATGGTTTCATCCTCTTTAATTCATGGAATTAGAGCTTCACACTTCCAAATAATTACCTATCTCCTAAGAATATTTTCAAATTCATTCTTAAACCACCTTCTTCTCAAACTCTACTCATCCTTCAAAGTCCTACTTCCCTCAATCTTATTGAACATCTTAATCTCATTTAAATAGAACTCCATCGTCCCACTCCGAGGTTACATGAAATCTATCAAGCTGCAACAATGAGGATCCTCTTAAATGCTAGGCCAAGTAGCTTTACACTTCCAAATAATTACCTACCTCGTAAGAATATTTTCAAATTCATTCTTAAACCACCTTCTTCTCAAACTCTACTCATCCTTCAAGGTCCTACTTCCCTCAATCTTATCGACCGTCTTAATCTCATTTAAAATATAACTCCAACGTCCCACTTCGAGGTTACATGAAATCTATCAAACTACAACGATGAGGATCCTCTTAAATGCTAGACCAAGGAAAACCGTTGAACCATATAGGGAGGTCCACTGAGTCACACTCTTTAATTTTTTTTTTTTTTTTTTTTTGATACATAAAGAGGATTCAATAAGGAAATGAAAGAAAAGGACAAGTACACAAAAAATGTACTCCAGAAAGTACAGTAAAAGTAACCAACTTAACATTACCAAAAAATAAAAAAAGAGTAACCAACTTAAAGTAAGACTAATACATGAACAAACCACTCACCCCTAATCAGATAGTAGATCTTCAAATCCAAACCCATGAAAATCCCTGGAATAATGATCAATGAAACAAAATTCTTGTAACTGTTTTCTTTTCTTTCTTTTTTTTCTCTTTTGTGATAATTAACTGTTTTCTGATTATAGCCACTTCACTTTCTTTCTCAATAAATTATATGTTCGAAAATACTCAGCAAATTGCAAAAGGAGTAAATTGCCACAACCACATATATGCTCCTTGGCATCACCCAAAACACCAAAACACTTCAAAATTCAGTAACACAAAGCTCCACACTTACAATGTGAATAAACAATGAAACAACAAATGATCAATTGGCTCTTCTGCTGCCATTACTTCAGTAACTTATATCCAAATCGCAAAATCCTTGTCGTATTGGATAAGTGAAAAATCTATATAGCAATACCAAAATCAAGGCAATTGAACACTTTGGAAGCATAAAAAGTTGGCTCCAAATTTAGTGACAACATTTCCATCACAGACAATCTTTACGTGCATTTTTCTATGTTCTGGAGGACCCATTCTGCATCAATCTCACTTGGCTAGGAAAAGATCGTCTACCGAGTTTCAAATTGTTAAAGAAAAACAATAAAAACCAGTTAGGAGATTTCCTTGAATGTTAAACTTATATTTTCGAACTGCATCAACAATCAGATGGTCTCTTTTCTCTTTCGTGCCTTGTCTCAAAATTGTAGTGGCACCCATTGGCTCGCCTTGTCTCAATATTGCAGTAGCATCCAGTGGCTATTTATTGGCTTGATCAATCTTCTCTTGAAAACAAGTAAGCTTGGTCTGATCAATCATACCATGTGAAGCCCATCATGATTTTTAGCAAAATCAATCTCCAGTGATTCATCTTTATTCCTTGCTTAATCTTTTGGTTTGTGTAAAGCTCCTGATGGTTTTAGGTCTTAGGTCATGCCTCTCATTTCATACCTCATTTTGTTCTTGTGAAATGTGTAGTAGAGAGGACCTACAAGTATGAACCTTGTTCCAACTTTTTTTCAAACAAATGCATGCCTTTCAGGTCATATGCATTTTTTTCTTTTAAAAAGTCAGGACTTTTCCAAAAAAATAAAAATAAAAATATGGAACTTGATCATCAATAAAATAATACAAAATATTCTAGTAAAATACTTTTTTAAGAGAATTGTACAATAAACTGATAATTCCTATGTTGCATAGATACAGGTACGTGTGTCGGAATCTGACACGGGTACGAGGTGTCAGATTCGGCAAACCCTAAAAAGGATTCGAGGACTTGGCTATTTTTAATTTTTTTTAATATATTTTTAAGAAATTAGCTTCTCTGTGGCAGACTTGTAAAGACAAGCCATCAATGATAAACTTGTAATTACAAAGTCTAAGAGAAAAACTAAAAAAGGGCTTGGAGATTAAAGGTTAGTTTTCGGCTATGGCCAAAAGGAGGAAAAGGCTAGTCGACTATGACAAGAATAAAATGAGGAAAAGGTTAGTCTCTTTCTTTGTGTGACACGGCTATCAGCTGTACCTTGGCGAATTTGTGTCGTGTCAGTGTCCAAATCTGTGTTCACACATAATTCGTGACATGCAATTCATGAGGCAGATGGGCGAATTCATGTAACATAGGATGACTCGTACTGATAATCAATTCCTTTGCTTGGGTTACATCAAAATGATAACTGTTTTGAATGCTTCATTTAATATTTAATTGTTCTCGCTAATTTAATCAATCATAACAGATGACTGCCTATCCAAAATTCTAATAACATTTTGATCTCCATCTTTGTAAGTCTATTCAAGAGAATCAGAACTTGCACTTAACCAAAGACTAATGTGCGATGAGTGCGGAAGTTGCAGGTTTAGACTTGATAAGGATTTGGGATGAAAAAATTAAAAATAAGTACAATGGATAGAAAGTATGGAACCAACAGATTTTCATTTTTGGGATCTCCATTTCTAATTGGAGTCTCACCAATCTTTAATCAAGGTTGGCACACCTCTAAAAACTAAAACAAACTTTCTGTAATTTTTTTTTTATTCCATCATCATTAATAAACATTGTGAATTCTTCTATTCATCATCATTAATAAACACC
>JAUPMG010299826.1:0-16928 GCA_031762675.1 Pachysandra terminalis | reverse complement strand
TAAACCCTGATTGTGATGTCGAACTTATGACATAATAATGCATGACACTTTCATGATTTCCTATGGTAATTCATTGGAGCTGCCACTTATCTGGACTCTGTTTTCTGAGGAACAGTCTTGGAATTACACAGTTCAAAAATAGCAATATAGAGATGGTTGGAATCACATCTTAATTTTGGCAGTCACCCCCAATATGTCTTGCACTGTTCAGAAGTTATTTGATCAGAATAAATAACTGTTGTTTTATGATCAAAATAACAACTTATATAGCTATAGTTGTTCAAAGCATGGTTGTAGCTATGCAGTAGTAAAAAAAATGAATCAAACAATGCAAATAATTGAACAAACACTATGAATGCACAAAACAGAGGAAGAGGATAAAAAGAGCACATACTTGTACTTGTGGGACAGACTTCCGAGAGAGAACCGGGACTGTAACGATCGACTCGCAATACCGGACCCAATCGAATTCCAGGATCTAGTAGATAAAAGTGAGGGTGTTAGTCGATGTTTTTGACGTAGTAAACATCGCCGAAAATATCTAGAGTCAGGGGTTCCGATCGTTATTGCAGGAGATGCCAAAGCCTGGGAGCCACAGTAGTACTCGATTTGTTGTCGGTGATCTTGATGCCAGAAATGATTTGTGGAAGCGGTAACATCTCTGCATCCATAGGTGTTGTGATAGAAGAAATGAAACTGCTAGTGACAAGAATGAGAAAGAGGAAGAGAGGGTAGACAGAAGGTTGGGTGTTGCCACTCATTTAAAGGAAGACTTCAAACGTGAGTTACTGTAGTTTCTGGAGGAAGATTTTTATTGAGAAGAGGAGAAGACATTTTTGGTTTAAATGCCTCTTTAATTTACTGGTTTTACATCATCACCATCATCAGATGATGATGTGGAGCACCTAAAAATGCAGAGAATCCATCTAAGAATTCTCTAAAAAAAATTATCCTTAACATACCAATTGCTATATATTATATAATAGATACGTTCATATTTTATATCTTATATTATGTATTAATATTAAACACACATGGTAACATATTATATTACATATAATAACAAATATCAACTATAATGTTAATACATTTGTACTAATCTAAGCTTTTTTACGACGTCAATTTTTTATAAGTCAAACTTTTTGCGAGCCAAGCTTTTACAAGCCTGAACTGAGCTTTGCTCAGCTCGGCTTGGAGCCTAAAAACTTTTAACGAGCCTGAGCCAAGTTTGAGCCTTGCTAGAAATTTACGAGCCTAAGCTAAACTGGGCAAAGCTCGGCTCTGTTCGACTCATTTACAGCCCTACCTTAAATCGTTCATAACCTAGAGCGATTCAAAGTCTTCCTGGATTTGTACGACTCACCTTCCTTGATTTTGAAAGACTCAAAATCAGGTCTTCACTCGAAAAACCTTTCCTCCAAGTCCTAAATATGACTTCTGACAGTAGCCTTCTCCAGATATGTAACTATCGTTTGGAATCACTGGAGGGCATGGAGACCTGGAGTGCTCGGCGACATGATGCATGTAATCGAACCAAGGTATGTGTATCAAATGATGGCGACTTATTTTAGTCACAGATGTGCCATCAACACTGAGCCAAATGAGTTACTAACCTATAGCCAGTAAGTGCTATGTATCTTTCTCTCAACTTGGCAATAAGAATGTGTTTGTAACATCTGATTTTGAAAGAAAAAAAATAAAAAAATGCTATAGAAGTACTTTCTCTTGTTTGGATGAATAAGGAAAGAATTGTGGGTAGAGATTCTGAAAGAATATAACTTAAAAATTTATCTATTTTGAGATCAAAACCGGTCTCCCAAAAAGTGAAGATTTTGAAAGGAAAAAAAAATAATAATTAGAGAGCACTCTCCCGTAAAAGGATGTATACCAATAGAATATGTCATTGCGCCAAACAAGCTTTTGCTGCAATCACTTGACCTCTGGGAAAATGAGGGAGATGTGCTTTGGAGAAAGGCAGACGTACATGTGCAACTCCCCAACCTTTGCAAGAACTTAGGTAGTAGGATCCCAAAAATAATTTTAGACCACGAGTATGGTTCATGTGAGCCTAATTATCCTATCACAAATATTGTTTTCACATCTCTCTCTCTCTTTGTATGTGTAAATAAAATATCCGTATCTTTAATTGGATTTGAATCTTCTTACTTTTAATTAGATTCGAAATTGGACCATAGTAGATCCAGTTAAATTCAACCTCGATTACAACCCTAAATTAGGGAGATTTAAGGCTTGGTGGCTCTAAATGTAATTATCCAATACTATCCCTAAATTAGGGAGATTTAAGGCTTGGTGGCTCCAAATGTAATTATCCAGTACTCTGAGACTTCTTTTATTGATTGGACCGTTTGGTAAAAATATGATATTTGAACCAGTTTAGAGATATCTTACCGTCCTTATTATAAAAAAAGGAAGCTTATTGAAGAAGCGACATTTTTTAATTCCAACTTATTAGGAAACGTCACGTGTCTCAAACTTGACAAACAATAGTAATCTTTTTTCTGAAATATTCAAAAGGATAAGGACTTATGTTTCTACGGCACATTACCTTCTAAGAACTCGAAGGAATGAGGATTTCTCTCTTCCTTCGAATGACCTTGTTTCGCTAGCTTGGGGGCATGCTACCCCTAATGGACTTCTCAAATATATGAAATTTCATATAAAACCTCGAAGTCACATTTACTCATTCTCTATAACAAACTTTGAGTGATTTTATTATATTACCTTTACATTTTAAAGGTATTCCACTTAAAGATAGATATTCGAAGGAACGTTTTAATGCCTCTTCACTCAAAAATCATTCTTGGATCATATCTATAGATTTCGAAGGACTACCTATTATGTTTTGTCTTAAAGGAATCACAAAGTAGGTATATTTTCTCCCACTAAAGTATATTCGAAGGTGAACTCGAAGGCTAACCACCTTCAGATGGTGAACTCGAAGGTCAACCACCTCCAGATGATGAATTCGAATGATGTATTTTCCCTCCTACTCAAAGTGAATTTGAAGGAGGCATATTTCTTCCTCCTATGGTGAATTCGAAGTTAACCACCCTAAGATGGTTAATTCGTCAAAGGGTCTATCACCCTAAAAAATACTAAGGATTTTGTCCTCCTTGAATGACACATATTTGGGTTTACCCCCTAGAATGCACTCTGTTATGCATCCAAATTACAAACTAGCACTCGAAGTTGCTTTTATTCATTCTAATGAATAGACTTCGAGTTATACATTGGATATATGTCACTTCTAGAAGCAAATCCTCAGTGGAAAATAGCTTTAGAAGTCGAAGGCACATCGTCTCTAGAAATATTTCCTTAAGATAGGTTTCCTACGGACTTTGAGAACGTCCTCTCACTTCACTTTAAAGGAACTCACAAGGAAACATATTTATTGCTGACTTCATAGAAGGCACTCAAATTGGTTACTGTATTTATGAACCTTAAAGGATTTCAAGATAAACTCTTATTTACATAGACTGTTGATCATGAAAACGAGTTCCTTGATGAGAAACTCAACTTCGAGTTCTCTATATGGGTAATTCGAGAATACAATGATTACCTTGTAAGCATACAGTTATTTTTTATTTATTTGAAAGAAGATAGCCGCTAAAGGGAGTTCCTTCGAAATATACGAATGCATAAATGTATTTATGACATTGAAGTGACTTCTTAAAGTTTGATTGAGACAGATTTCTCATAATGGACAGCACGCGATAAAACCTCAGCTACTTATAATATCTGTTGTATAACTTATCTAAATGGGATTTTGTCTTATTTGGATTGGCAGCAATAATGGTAACGTTGCTTTCATATTTATAGTGCATGAAATACGTGTCATTTAAGGCGTGTTCCTCAAGGTCCGAAGCAATCTATCACAGAGCAAGTTTTGAAGATTCGAAGTGACTCATCTCTTTCTGGAAATAACTTAGGTGTGTTGAGAAACACGTGGCATTTGGGGTATGTTTAATGCACATGGATATTTATAAGCTCCTCTGTGGACACTTGACTCAGTGAAAGACTTAAAATTCTATAATTGAAGAGATAGAAGACAACACTGAGAGAAAAAGGGGATAGTCAGTTATTCGAATTCTCTGAAGTTTTCTTGCTCTGTAATCTACATTCGAGCTGACTCTTCAGTTATTGTAATATTTTATTTCCCCCTGTCACGTGTCTAACCGTTATTCCAAAAGCCCTAAGACTTATGAAACTCATTTGGTTAAGCACTTAACACTTAGGACTGTAAAATTCCATCATGCTTCCGCAGCCGACGTCCACGGCGGCCCACTGGCAACAGATCCCTTTTTTCTCTATTTTTGAGACTCTGCTCCAATTTGCTCTCACCGTGACTTGAACCCGAGACGTGGTACTAGCTCTGATACCATTTATTACATGCCTAACCGTTGTTCCAAAAGCCCCATGACTTATGGAAACTCATTTGGTTAAGCACTTAACACTCAGAACCGTAACACTCCCTGGTCTCTTCTCTTTGTCTTATCTATAGGTAATGTTTGAGAATGAATATTCTTGACAGAACGGCTGCACGACAGTTTAGACTTTTTTGAGACAAGTTTTCCCTACCTATTTTCTCTAGAAAGACAATTGTATTGGTTCGTATATATTAATTGTTATTATATTCTAATATATTTGATCTTTTAACAAAATCCGTGATCACCACCTTCAAACCATAAATTTCCCCCTAAATTAACCTGACTATTGCAACGCTAGGATAACCGGACAAGCGAGTCCCTCAGGTTTACTTGCCGCGACCAGTTACGATTTATCTGGCCTGACTCACTAGCATGTGTACTCCCCTTATTTATTTTTCATCCTCACTTTCATTTGTTCATGCGAGAAAAAAAAAAAAAAAAAAAAGAGCGAAAAATCTCATTTACGTCTCACTTCCTTCGGCAGAGAGAAGAAATAGGTTGAAAAACCCTACAAATCTACAACAGAAGCTCTCAAGTATCGACAAAACCCCAATAATCATCTGGTTATTACAGCGCTACCACATTCTCTGCAGGTGTTTTGTGTTCTAGGGTTTCAACGTCAATTTTTTTGGGGTGACTGACAATGAAGAGGAATGATTAGAGACATGAAATTTGAGGAGAGCTCATTAACTGGTTACCTCGTGAAGAATCTTGAACCCCTGTAAGATTCCGTTTCTTGATTTTTTCTTATTATACAGTATCGCACGTTGATCGTTGAAAACCTATGACTGTTCGTGTTTTTGTGGCTAATTGGATTTTAAACTTCTAGTTTTCGTTTATTCGAGGTTATTGGATGCGAAAAAATTTGTTCTCCGATGAAAACCCTAGGTTGATAATCTGAACCGTTAGTAACTGAATGGGGGATTTGGCATTTGGGTCCTGCAACCACTGGTGAAGAGCTGATTGTTTCATCTATGGAGAAGCTTAGGTTTTATTTTGTGTGGATACTATCGATCCCCTGTCGTTTTGGGATCACTATACTGAAATTTGGTCCCAAACAGTCGAGATGATTTCCGTTTGTAATAGTCTGAGAAGGAATTGACTTCGAAACTCTTTATATATAGAGGAATTTGATATCAAACCCTCGTTTGATTGAGCTGCAAGAGCCAGGAGTTCAGAATTTAGGTCACGAAGTCGGCATGTTCTACCGGGTTTCCTGATTATGGCAATTTAATTCATATTCAGGAGCTAGAACAGTATAATTTGTTTAAGGTTTAGTAGTGTTTCAGGTAACCATAGAAATGGTGTGCTTTGCAACATCCGATGAAAAACCTAGGTTGATAATCTGAACTGTTAGTACCTGAATGGGGAATTTGGCATTTGGGTCCTGAAACCACTGGTGAAGAGCTGATTGTTTCATTCTATGGAGAAGCTTTAATTTTATTTTGTGATGGGTACTATCGATTCCCTGTCGTTTTGGGATTACTGTACTGAAATTTGGTCCCAAACAGTTGAGATGATTTCCGTCTGTAATAGTCTGAGAAGGAATTGACTTCGAAACTCTTTATATGTAGAAGGATTTGATATCAAACCCTCGTTTGGTTGAGCTGCAAGAGCCAGGAGTTCAGAATGTAGGCCACGAAGTCGGCATGTTCTACCGGGTTTCCTGTTTATAGCAATTTAATTCATATTCGGGAGCTAGAACAGTATAATTTGTTTAAGGTTTAGTAGTGTTTCAGGTAACCATAGAAATGGTGTGCTTTGCAACAGCCTAGTATGAACTTTTTTCTTCTCTAGACCAAGGTAAGGTTGGGATGTCCTTTTTTTTTTTAGAAGAGTTCACATACACGAGTTATCTTTGTATGGATTGGAATTCCATTTTATTTAATATTTTCCTGTAGGTGTTCTGATATTGTTCTATAATTGTGACTTTGATCCCTTAGCCGATCGAGTATGCCATTGACGCTTGAAGGGAAAATGTGATATTAGCTGAAACATTGTGCCCAATTCCAAAACTGGTGCATGTGTGTGCATCCAAGTTGCATACATTGAATGTATTCCAATTTGGATGCATCTTGGTTAATTATTGGAATGTGTGGTACCTAGAATTTTCTAGATGATTAGGATTTCACAGACTTTAAATGTTACTTTTGTCAATGAAGAGACTTTGTGGCATACACGGTGAAACCATGATTTAGAGATTATAAAGCTAGAGAAAACTTTGGACAATAAATTAGGAAAAGAGAGAAGAAAACATAATTTTATATTTTTTGAAAGTTAAAGCTGCTTATGAGGTTCTTGTTTTTACTTTGGGGCTTTTCTGAAAATCTGGCTTTCTAATTTCTTGTCTTGAAAAATTCCTGAGGCATAACCTAAGTTACTACTAGGTAAAGAAGATCAATGAATAAGCATGGTTTAAAATATCGTGTTGATATGGTCGATACGTATCGTGTATCGACCAATACGGCACGATACGCAATATTATGAAACGATACGTATCTTTTTACAGTGTATCGGTTGATACACTATCGATATGGTCGATACAGTCTCGATACGCTTGATGCTGGCTTGATATGCTCGATATTATTTCAATACACTGGATACTGATAAAATAAAGACAATGAAAACTAAAGAAGGATCAAAAGAAGAATAAGAGGGAGGGGGAGAGATATTTTCTTCCCCTTCCCCTTATCGTTCTTCTTCTCCTTTCATTTGCTATTTTCCTTATTTGAAAATTGTCGAATAAGAAGCTTTTTGTTTGAAATATTCATCTATATGTAATAAACGTTATTATTTTTTGAAAGCAATCCAAAGTGTGGCTACTAGTTTGAATGGAGATATCAGTTTTAGCATAGGAGATGGGAAAAGGGTTAGATTTTGGGATGACGTGTGGTGCGGGAATACTCTTTTGAAGTCTCGTTTCCCTACCATTTTCTCTTTGGTGGTGAAGAAGGATGAGAGTGTGGGGGAGGTCCTTAGAAGGAGCGGGAACGAAGTGTTGTGGGATGTGAAGTTGAGATAGAACCTTGTTGATAGAGAGCTGGAGATGATGGAGGTCTTCCTTAGTGCTCATCATTCTATTAAAAGTGGGGGAGGGGGATGGTCGTAGAAGGTGGAAGAAGGGAGAGGAGAGCTTTACGGTTAGGTCCTTCTTTCTCAGTTTAGTATTTAAGCAGGGCATTTTATCTAAGGAGAGTCTCATTTGGAAATGGGGTCTACCCTCAAGGGTGGCCTTATTCCTTTGGGTGGGGATTAAGGATAAATTTTTCACCATTGATAATCTGATAAGTAGGGGGTGGCAGTGACCCAGTAGATGTGTTTTGTGCAAAAGGGAAGAAGAGACTGCTGATCACATCTTTGTCCATGCTGTGTGGTATCTAGATGTTGGTCGTCTATCCGTGCTAAGTTCAACCTTGGGTGGGCACCCTCCGAACATCTTAGAGATATCCTTTTTGATTGAGGAAGAAGGTCAAGTCAAGGAAGAATGTTTTGTGGAATTTTAGTCCTGGGGCAATTATGTGGACCATTTGGAAAGAAAGAAACACAAGAATATTTGAGGGGAAGGAGGCTTCGATCGATTTTATAGTTAGGAGAGTCTTCTCTACTCTGTTTTTCTGGGCTTCGGGGCAAACAGATTTGAGAAATGTTTCTTTGACCGACTTTATTCACGGGGACAATGCCGTGTGGATGTGTCCTTGATGATCTTTTTTTTTTTGGGTGGGGGGGGGGGGGGCTTTGTGTACTATGTATAACCAACTGTAACTACTTTACGACTATTTATAATACAATTACACCTTATTGATAAAAAAAGTTATTATTATTTTTTGTTCTAAGATATTCCAAATGAATTTTGAATTTGGTTGTTGATGTTTGAAAGTATGTTTGTATGTCTTAAATTATGATTACATCTTCTTACTTATAGGTAGTTGATCCCACTAGATATGTATGATTTTCTTTATGTTTTATTAGTGTGTGATATATTTTGACTTTACACTTATTGAAGTTTTTTTTAAGTTTTCATGTGTCTGCATGGGTAGCGGTTGGTTTTTACGTTAATATTTATTATATGTGTAGGTGTATCATATCAAAAACATCTTGTTACTTATAGGTAATTGATCCCACTAGATATGTATGATTTTCTTTATGTTTTATTAGTGTATGTGATATATTTTGACTTTACACTTATTGAAGTTTTTTTAAGTTTTCATGTGTAGCGGTTGGTTTTCACGTTAATATATATTATATGTGTGGGTGTATCATATCAAAAACATGTTAATTTATCATATCTTTATCTTATCTTTGGATAAAATTTGATCTTGTTTTATCTATCCTTCATTTTCCTTGCGTATCCACTGTATTTGACTTTTACAGCGTATCCACACGTATCCATTTTCGAGCTGACCGATATGTCACCTCGATATGATATTTTGAACCATGTCAATAAGTTTCTAAATACCATGGACATCCAAAGCGGCTGGCCTATGCAACTGATATAAGGCTATCCATATTTGTAATTTTGCATGCAATACAATTATAAAAAAAAAGAAAAAGAAAAAGAAAAAAAAGTCATGCTAAATGCAGAAAGGAAAAGACAAAGTAAAAGAAAACTTACTTTAGAAAAAATTCCTACAGAGATATTAAATGCCAAGTGATAAAACTTGAATATACATAACTGAAGAAAGACATTCTCGAAATATGCGGTAAAAGATTAAACTCCTGCAGATTTTAATCCTTTGAACTGTCTCATTTTCCTTTTCAGTTTGTTCTTTCATCCTTATTTTTAGATTTTAGAAGTCATCTTCAATATGATTCCCCGTTTAATACATTATCCCTATCGGAAGACTTCGATGCCTTTGCTTTGGACCTTCTAGGATAGAGCCTCAAACTTATAATATTGTCGGGAATGATAATTATCCATAAAGTCTCAGATGCTTATTTCATGAAACGACTTTCACAGAACAGAAACTCCTACTAACTATGGAACATGAATGCTTTTAAAGGGAAAAACCTTCTTTAAGCCCCATTCGTACGTTGATACAGTCAACTTACAGCTCTCCCGAGCCTTTTAAAACACGTGTGAGGTCGGTAAAGTCAGCTTAGGTAATTTGAAGGCTTCCTTTGTGTCTATAGTGTGAACCTTTAGGCCGATTACTCCTCATCTGGTCATCATTTTGATAACACCTCAACTGCTATGTTCACCTCTTACTCCCTTCCCGACCAAAAGAACATGAACATCAACATTTACAGAACGTGTTATTACAATTAGGGTCAGTAAAATTAATCTTGTTCTACCATTCTAATGAGAACCAAACCTTCGTTAAAAACCAAATCTAATAAAAAACTACATCGTCAGCAAGATGATGTGTATTCCAATAAGAGAGCATTAGCTTCAGCTTCCTTTGAGCACCCAGGATTTCTGCTCCATTTTGGGAAAAAGGAAAGGTTGAAATGAAATGCAGCATCAAATTTTAAAACGGGAGAAGGCTAGAACAGCAGCAGTTATTTCCTCTGGAAAAAAAGTATCGTGAGATTCTTTCTTGCGCTTCATCTCTAAAGCACTAAAGACGGAGGGGCATTATGCTTTTACTTGGATATTGATTTGTTAAATTTGTTATCATTTATTTCCTTTGGCCAAGTTTCCTACTTCTTAGTTTATTTATAATACACTATAAATACTTACTCTTTAACGTCTTATTCAAAACTATTGTTGAATTTTCTTGCGCTTCATCACTAAAGAGCTAAGAGAGAGGGACATTACAGAAATTCTGCTTCTACATTGCTTTATTAAATTTGTTATCATCTATTTCCTTTGGCCAAGGTTCCTACCTCTTAATTCATTTAGAATACATTAGAAATGTTTACTCTTGAACGTCTTATGGAAGTAGTAAATGGGTGCCAACGGTTAACAATACCAGTACGCTACTATCGCTAGTTGAGATTGTGCTAGATAGGGTCTAAATGCAGAAACAGGATTATTTAGTTGAACACGATTCATTTAGTTGACTCTGAATAGTTGATAATGCTTGGTCCTGCTGCTGATGATGACAACATCTACCATGATGATGAAATTGCCCAACTTAGGATTAGGACATTTGGTCATTTTTCATTGGGAAAATAATTTTTGAATTGCCTAAGCTCACTTCTCACTCCTTTTTTTGAATATATAATACAAAGAAACTATTACTGATAAAAAAAAAAGACTAGTCTAGTCTCCCTCTCTCTCTCTCTCTCTCTCTCTCTCTCTCTTTAAAGTTTTTAAACATCTGTCAGTGCAAGTGAAAAGTAGATTGATGCTTTAAATTGAGGCTATAGGAGAAGATGAACTAATGGAATAAATTGAAGAATAACATATGCAAGAGAAAGAAACATGTGGCATTTGTTGCCAAAAGGATTTTTAGTATGATGGGTGGGACAGCAGCATCTCTTGGAAATCTTTGCTTCCCTTGTTAACTGTTTCTTATATCTCAATCTTTTGTGCTGTTCTTGCAAGTGTTGCTTGTTTTGTTTCAATATGTTTGTAAAAACGCATCTCTAATTTCACTGGAAATCCATCTATGTATGTATGCAGTATAATGGTAGTCATTACTCTTATATGATATTTATACTTATGATCTTGTGAATCTCCTTTCTTTTTTTTTTTTTTTTTGTATTTTATTTATAGGGCCTGGGGCTAACACAGCTTAGATTTGTCGAATTCGATTGATGCTATTATTGTTAAATGAAGCTATTTTACGAATAGTATCCAAGGAAGCTATGCTTGTAAATTTCTTTTGTTTGTTACCTAACTGAAAAAGAATCTGATGGAACTTGGTTTCTTTGCAGCACAGAGGCTGATCCTGTGATTCTTGCGGAATATGTTGTCGCATTGTTAAAGAAGGACAAACCTATTAAAGAACTTCAAAAGCTCTGTGCTGATAACTTGGTTGAATTTCTGGGTCAGGGTATGTCTCATTTGAGGCTGCATATTTGTTTTCCTCTTCCTTTATGCCGTTGGAATTTTTCTGGTCAGGTTGGTCTGATGCAAGTGTGAAGTGTTGCAAATGTGTATGAGCATTGTACCATTCACGAATTTAAGGTTTCTTCTACTATGTTGCTACTTTTTGGCTTATATGTGGTCACTCCTTCAATGCACTAAAAAGTATTTTCACAGTTATCCTTATCAGTCAAATCGGTCGTATGTTTTTGCTTCTTATTAAGGTTTTTGTTATCCATCGATAGAAGAAAAATCCTTTCGTTTCATTTTATTTAGTATTAAGGACAAGTAGGAAGTGGAATTTCTGTTCATTTATAACATAAGCAATTAGGTTACATGATTTTTTTCTTTTTTATGTTACAATTTTTTTTTAACTAGGTGATCCCTGTGAAACATTTTTGTATAGTGTGGGTACAAGTGTTAACATCTGACATGGGTATGGTGTTAGTTTTGGAAAAACCTGAAATAAGATCTTGGTGATTTGCTATTTATTTGATAAAATATTTAAGAAACATCATTTTCATAAACTGAAGAGCAGTATCCATATGATATTTCATGAGCTGTTTCATATCCCTTCAGATAAAAACATAAATGGCTTAAACCGTCATAATGTCACCTTGAAATGTTGTATCTAAAAAATCATAACGGATACATTCTTGTTGAGTTGCTAATTAATCTCTGTCCGAGGAACAAGCAAAATCTAATGTTGTTGAGTCATAGTCTGAGAAGTGTTATAGTCTGATGCATTTCAGACGTGTTTACATCGGTCACTTAGAAGAGTCCTTGCAATATAGCCATGAAGGCATCTCTTTGAATTTCCCGCTTTGAATTGAAATTCTATATGGACTGCATGGCCTTACACTTTTTAAGTGCTAAAGTTGACTTGGAACTATTACAATAACTTATGTTTTGAGTATGTTTAAGAAAATCTCTTATGATTTATGAAGTATGAGCTCATATGGCTATGGATTCAAGGCCCTTAATGGCTTCCTAGTTGTTGTTCAAGAAAATTTGCTAGAGGAGAGTATCCTGATATGGGCGTTCATAGAAAAGGAGAATCTCCTGCCACTGTTTGTCCTTGGAATCCCATAATGAGGAACTTTCTGAACAATCTAACAAGGGCCTTAACTTCTGTGTTGTCTTATTAAATCCATTATTTTCAACAATTTGAAAAAGTGCCACTTGACAATTCCATGGTCAGTTCTTCCTTCGCCATTGGTTAATGGTTGTTCATCTGCCATTAGTTGTGCCAACATCGGCACCCATTGGCATGATATATTCCAGTCGTCACTAGAGGATCTTTTGTCTTGCTTAGTTTCAAACTGTCACTCATTTTTTTCTTTCAAATCATCTAAGGTCCTTCCAGTAAAAGGGAAGGAACATCATCCAATAAACATCTCTGTAATCTCTCCATTCTTCTTTTCTTAATAAAACTTGTTATTGATAAAAAAAAACAGCATCCAATAAACAAAAAGCACATAAGCTTGACATCACTGATACACTTGCCAACATCACTTATTATTATTATTATTTTTTTTTTAAAAACCACATGGATTTGTTTGATGTCAGGTTTATGTGGCTTTTGTTTATTGGATGCTGTTCCTTACCGTAGGAGGACCTTAGATGATTTGAATCTTTTTTTTTTGTTGATAAATAGGTATTGTAGAATTTAAAAGAGAGGAGAATAAGTAAAAAAGACAATCAACCCCCAAGAGTCGGGGCGTAACTAGCCAAAAAGCAGAAGCCCAATAGTGGAAAGAAAAAAAATGCAAACAAGGCCATCTGCCTCTACCGCTCTCCCATTTAAGTTTATCATTTAAACCCTTATAGCTAACATATCCTTCGACGGGAAATATGTAGACATAGGCTATAAGAGTTTTTCCACCCTTGCCTTTGCTAGTCTAGGTTATTGGAAAATCTTTGCACTTGAGTGAATGAAATTATGAGGTATTCAACTAATATGCCAAAGCTCTTACCCTCCTAACTTAATGAGTCAGTCTCTAGGAACAATCTTGACCCTCAGTTAGCCAAGAAATCACTGATGTGGGATTGCCCTCTATCTCCAAGTAGTGGAATTTTAGATCTCGTCTACCCCAGCCCAAATAGGAAAGTCAAAAACTCAGCCGTCATGGTGTGATATCCCTTTATGGGGCTGGGAAATGGGTGAAGAATACCAACCAAGTGATCTTTGAAGATTTCCTTAATACCATACGAACCCAAATTGTCAAATGAACCACCATCAGAGTTGAACTTGACAAATCCCTTTGAGGATGGTCTCTATTTCACCATTGATACCATAAGTAAAGGAGATGACTGCTATTTTGTAAACTCCCAGTCCCTGGTGAAGTTTGAATCTGAAATGCTTTTGAAGTTTTGGAAGGAAAAAAGCCGCTATTGACCGCGGTTAGGGGAGGTAAGATTTGGCTTGACCCATCATCCCAAACCCGTCCAAACATCAAATTGTTTTGATTGATGGGTTCAAAACCATGTTATGATTGGCCTCAACTCACAAAGAATTTCAGGTGCCGGTTCAGAGGGTAGCTGATAAGGCTTTATCCCTTATCCTTTTTTGGGCCTCAACTCACAAAGACTTTTAAGAAATGATGTTTGAAGAATTTAACAGCAAGTGGGGTCTTTTTTGGGATCTATGAGTTTATTTTCATAGGGGTATACTTTACACTCAGAATTGTATACTTGCATATTATCCATTACTATAATTAATATATGAAACACTTTTATTGATAAAAAAAACAATGTTATGAGTGGTCTGTCTGTGACCCGATCAAACACGATCCATTGCCACCCTTAAACATGATATAGTCCAATATTACTGTCTTGTTGATCGAATCCACTCCTTTGCCACCCTTAACCGCGATACATTCTCAAGAATATTTGTATCCTAGTTCTCACATCCTCAGTGATCCTCTTGTTTTGCTTTCGCCGTATAGACCATAAAATGGCATGGAACAGGTACTCATACATCCTCTTCCCTCTCCTTCCCATTCCCAAGAACCACTATTGATTAAGCAATAAACATTCCCTCCTTGGCATCATCCACTGATATCCCTTTGCGCGTAGGTGGAAATACCACACTTCTCTAGGCATTGGGCAATGAAATAGTGATCAACCGACTCACCACTCTCTATACATATCATACAAACCTGAGGCAACGTGCAAATATATATTTGCCACCTACGAAGGGTGTTGTGTTGATCCTATATAGTAGTGTAGTCTAGACAAATGCCTTATGTATTTTTGGTTTCCACAGAGGACAATATGTAAATGGACAAGAGGATTATCATTGTTGTACCTAATGAACTTAAAGAAGGAACTAATGGAAAAATGTCTATGGGATTCGGGATCCATGTATGAGTATCAGTAATAGGCGGGCCAGGAAAAAGTCCTTAAGGAGATTAAACGTGGTTCACAATTTTTATTTTATTTTATATATATATATATATATATATATATATATATATTTACTTTTCTACGATCTCCTCTAAGAGAGGAGACAAATTCCACAATCTACTAGGACCGTGAAAGGCATATGCTATCGATGTGTCTTCATGAAGATGAGTTTGCACAAACGAGGGTAACAAGTTGGCAGGACAATGCCACGGTTGCCACCCTCCAAAGGTCAAGCCAACAACAAATTCAAGAGCCACAACTAATATTGAATGGGATGAGGGGGGTCAAAAAGGGGGATAATTGGGACAATAAACTTCTAGGGACTAGTGCCAAACACTCTCTATAGGCTTTGCATCCTAACCATTCTTATGTAGTGCTTACTTGATATGACCTGGAACCAGAAGACGAGCATTGCTATGAGCCATTGTGGTTCCCAAATAAGGACCCTCTTATCTCTGCCTTTCAGACCTCTCTCCTCCTCACTACATGATCCTTTTTATAGCCTTCTCCTTCCTAATGAAATTCCTTCTGAATCTTATTTGCAATTCTGTCACGGATTTTGAGAAGTGAAAGAAATGTACAAGAAGGTTAGCTAATAAGCCTATATAAGAACATTTTTACCCCCATGGAAAGATAATTCCTTTTCCATGTTGCTAGCCTTCGATTGATGTCAAGGTCCGCAATGTCGGTGTCGCCAGGTGGCTCCGGCGACATGTCGCTGACATGGGGAAAAAAGAGGAAACCAAGGAGATACCAAGGGGAAATGTGGGGAAACCATGGGTTTTTGATGTTTTTTTTGCTCCAAACTTTAAACATGTATCCAAATACATAAAAAATGCAAAAAGACTACCTGCACATTCATTTTTTTTTTTATAAAACCCTGCACATTCATAGTCATTACTGGAGGGGGCTTAACTTGCACGTTGTTGGGTCTGTAGCTGTAAAAAAGATGCTATAAGTAATTAATTCAAACTAAAAGTTAATGTAAGTCAAATTAAAAGATACATAAAAGTAGGAATCAAGTGTCATCCATAATACAAAAAGTGAATGTAAGTCAATTTAGAAGATAACTCAATAATAAAAAAATTAAATAAAATGGAGTGAAGGGGAAGCAATCGGCTCCTTGTATTTCCTACCTCCAATTTGCTGACGACACTTTGATTTTTTGCAGGAATAAACAATCAGATCTGAAAGCGTTGAGGTATTTATTCGTTTGTTTTGAAGCGGTGTCGGGGTTACACATAAATTTGGCGAAATCTGAATTAATTGGTGTGGGGAATGCAGATAATTTGAGGCAGAAAGCAATATGGATGGGTTGTAAGATTGTGTCATTACCATCAGAACATTTGGGGCTTCCTTTGGGAGCGAAATCCAAGAATAAGAGTGTTTGGAACAAAGTGGTGGAAAGGTCAGAGAGGAAGTTGGCTATGTGGAAAGCAAGATATCTATCAAAAGGAGGAAGACTGGTTTTAGTTAAGAGCTCTTTGGCAAACCTGCCCACATACTTTGTCATTGCTGAAAATTCCAACGTCGGTGGCAAGGAAATTAGAGAAACTTCAAAGAAACTTTTTGTGGGCTGGTTGCGGGGAGGAGCACAAATATCACTTAGTGAAGTGGGGAGTGGTTTGTTCGAAGAAAGAAGAGGGGGGTTTAGGGTTAAGAAATATTACCAGGTTTAACTTGGCTTTATTGGCCAAGTGGCTTTGGAGATTTGGGAAGGAGGAAGGTGGCTTTGGAGATTTGGGAATGAGGAAGGTGTTTTATGATGGGAAGTGATAAGGGCTAAGTATGGGTTAAAGGAAGGGGGTTGGTGTACAAATATTAACAGAGAAGCCTTTGGTGTGGGAGTTTGGAAAGCTATTTGTTCTGCTTTGGACGCTTTAGAGAAGGGGGTGAGATTTGGGGTGGGAGAGGGTAATAGGGTCAGATTTGGAAGGACCCTTGGTGTGGTGACAGATCTCTTTTAGTGGATTTTCCGGGTATGGCAGCAATTGCGGATAATTTGAATGACTGGGTTAAGGGTCACCTTATAAGGCAAGGGGAAGGTTGGAATTGGGATTTGAAGTTAAGAAGGAATATATTAGATTGGGAAATTGAAG
>JAUPMG010299815.1:0-16929 GCA_031762675.1 Pachysandra terminalis | reverse complement strand
TTCATAAAGGGCTTTTTTGGTACAAAATTTTATTTGATAATGGTTTTGACATTAAGTTTAAAACACTAATGATTTTGTAATATTAGTGTTTCTTTCTATTTTTTTTGTAAAAGTCCAACTTTAAAGTATGTTTAATATCTTTGGGGCGATTTCTTAATAATTAAGAAGGCTAATTGTATCACGCTCTCTCATAAAGCTTTCATTGGTTATCGTGATAAGATTATTTTTGCCACATAGAAGAGTGATCTAACCATTCCAAATCGTCTATTTAACATGGGACTCCCACAACAGCTTTTATTGACTGTTGTGATAAGGTCATTTTTGTCACATTAAATAATGGTCTGGTGGCACTCTCGCAATTAGCCATATACCTAATATTTTAACCTATATAAGCCCCAATTGTATATATGTATCAGATTTGCTACATATATCAATGGCCGTCTAATATTTTAATATTTCTTAATTTCATTGCAATATGTTAGTCTTAAGTAAGCCCTTTTATTGTGGATTGCTTCAACAAACATTGGCTCTGCTCCTTTGTTCACGCACACTCTAATACTTGTGTACAAGCCCTGCAGTGGAGACAACTATCTCAGTTTGCGGATGCTCGTAACGCTCCATGGGCCTTGGTTGGTGATTTTAACATTGTACATATGGGAATGACAAGAGAGGTGGCAAGTCGATCAAGCTTCAAAAGGTAACAAATTTTAATTCAATGATTAAAGACTATGCTTTGTTGAAAAATGCATATAGGAGTCCTACTTACACTTGGTTTGGATGGGTTCCATGGGCTCTTTTGCACCTCTTTCTGGGACATAATTGGGCTCGATGTGTGAACTGTGGTTAAGGACTACTTTTTATGTTCACCTGAGCGCATCCCTTAATCACACTCACATTGTGTTGATTCTCAAAGTGGAAAACCCAAAAGAATCAAGGGATTTTAGGCCCATCAGCCTACGTGTATAAAGTCATCTCTAGAATCATGGTTAATCGCATGAAGAATCTCACAAAGAAGCTAATATCACCTAACCGGTGTACCTTCATTCCTAAGTGAAGTATACAAGACAATATTTTGCTTGAAAATGCCTTGGTCATTCAGAGCCACTGTGGAACTATCAATACAGCTCCTCCCGCGTTTTAACCATGTTCAGTTTAGTTTGATTTTTCGTGAAGCTAATTACGTTGTAGACTTATTGGCTAACCATGCTCTAGAATTATTTTCGTGTTCTTGGACTAAGAATCCACCCTATGCTATAATCCGAACGTTAAGGGTTGAACAATGCGATCGTACCTTGGTGTATTATGTATCAGTTGATGTAACTTAGTATATTAATAGAAGTTTTCTTTTTCACCCAAAAAAAAGTAAGTCCTTTTTATGCCGCATAACAAATGTCTTTGGACGAAAACTTGGTATGTAACCTAGGATTTATCGAATATAGACGTATGTATAGAAGTAGAGTTCCCCAAATAAGCTTCTATGTAAGCAAAGTTTAGCAACAGGTTCCTCTCTTTGGAGCATTGCACCAAACAATTATATTCACAAGTAAAATCTTAAATTCCATTGTTTTTTATGTCATTTTCTATAATTAGATATGCTTGTTAGGAAGGGTGTGTATGAATCAATGTTTTCAAAATCAGATCGGACTGGATGATTGAATTGATCAAACGGTGACTTGACCAGTTCGACGATTTGGTTCATGTCACGAACCAACTAGAAAATCCCAATTTTCTGAGACTTCTGACTTATTCGTAATTCTCACCCCATATCACTGTGGGAGTAGATCAAGATGGTCAAAACACAAGCGGAATACTAAATCAGTTATAGTAAGATATAAGTAACTAATAATATGAAAACTAATTCTTATACAATCTAAATGAAGAAAAGTTTACTTCTAGACTATTATTAATATTCTACCAGAGTGTGATACCCAATCTAGTCTCTCCCTTCATAACTAAGCACATGAAACCTGAAATATATAAAACAATACACATAAGCTGGAAGCCGAAATGAGTAATCCTTCAATGAAATGTATTTGCTAATGCTCCAACATTAAGAGAAAAGTGCAACAAGTGTAAGGCATATGTATATGAACAGTATATGTGCAAGTGATGAACATTAAGGTGGAATAACTATAATTTCACACAATCTGATGTTCTCTCTCATCCTTACCGAGTATAACTCAACAGTCAACATCTCTATAACTATATGCCTAAACCTATATGGAAATTAGGCCAAATGTTTTATACACGAGGCTTTTACACTAATATCAACAAAGACGTGCAAATGTAAAATGAAAGAGAAACGCTGTATGGAAATGTGAAATATAGTAAGTTCCCACATGAGTCCAATATCTATCCAAAGTATCCCACCAACATAAATTTGTCCTGTATTTATGGCTAAGGGATAGGATTATTCTATGTGTACAGCATAGTTTTATGGGTTTTCAACAAAGGAGGCACAATCCCCCCACTTATTTTTTATCACGGATAAAAACCGAGGCTTACACCAACGTGTGGATCCCTTAGGGAATCATACATATTCACAATCCAACAGAAGAGTATTATTATGGTCTCACTGTTTCCCAAGCTTACACCAACGTGTAGATCCTTGGGATAGCTCACCATCTTCCAAGCTGCACCAACGTGTTAATCCTTGGGTAAATATCATCTCACAAGTCTGTAGAGGCATATCCTCATTGGGTTCTCTCTCAGCTTGGGCATAGTAAAGAGGGTCCTCTCATAGGACAGTAATAGTCAACAAGTCAGTCATCTCATGTGTGAGTCCAAACCCAGGGGTATCACATGGGGTATTAGACTAGGCTATCACAGCCGGAAGGTCTATATGCAATTCCTTATATTCAGGTACATTTGTTAATGCAACACATAATGCATCATAGACATATATTCAATACATCAATCATATGGGCATAGTCCCACAATCTACTTTACAAGGTACCATAGTACACAACATACATTATGATAATTCATAAATGTCATAAAAGGGGAAAACAATATAGGCACATCCACTTATGAGGGTGAGATAAGCCAAACTGTGCACACACAAGCTCCATACCCAATATCAATCACACTTAAGCATCCAAACATATTCCATTTATCATAATATGTATTTGAGATGTAAAGACACCTTACTAATCATTCATCTTAGCAAACCATGCAAGAAAGTATATCAAATAATGCCTTTTCAGCAAATTTAAGGGTTATCACCTCACAACTTCTACTTTTAGCATCCAATCATATATATAATAATGGTCTTAAGCTAAATGGAGTGTTTTGGGGCCATTCATACAAGATTCCCAAAAAACTCTTATTGCTCGGGCAAAATCTGGAAAAGCTAACCTTCGGGTTGGGGGGGTCATATTTTGCATGGTAAGTCTATTGGCTTCGAAAATGGGTCAGGCGTGTGAGGTTGGTCATTCTATACGTGTCCACATTTAAATCTCCAACATTTGACGAAGGAATCTACTCGGCGGCGTCCTCGGCGAGCCGAAAAAGATAAAAGAGTGCCAAATGATTTGGCACTTCGGGGTTTGATCCAGATGAGTCTCGATAGAGCAAAAGTGAACTTAGTTGTTTCCCAAATATTAGGTTCAACGACCTCTTCGACTCGCCGAATAAGGTCTCGACGACCATTCCAGTGAGCCCAAAAAGAGCTCCGATCAGGTCGCCGAACCTTGGGAAGGGTCCAATCAGGCTGAAATTCTACAGAGAGGTCACAAAATCTTCCAAGAAGGTTCGGTTGTGCTTTAAATTCCAAAATCATCAGTCTATATCGAGGATTTGAGGGTTTCTCTCGGATTTCACAATCCTCGGGATTTGATTTCCACAACTCAGTTCATATGGGAGGTCCAGGGTTTAAATTAACATCTAAAACATATGAATCACGTAATGATTCCAAGGAGAAGGTGGACATTCAACAAATAAACCTTTCTCCTTGGTCACAATACTAAAACACAACATCAAAGAAAGAATACTCAACTTGGGGTGTCACCGGGGTGCGTAGAAGTTGTTCTGTCATGTCTCCGAGGTCTCCGATGATTTTCCTCCATTTCCAAAGCTCCAAGAGAAGAGAAGAGAAGAAGAATAATAATAAATGAAAATATGAGCTAAGTGTTATATTTATAGTCCCTAGGGGTCAAGTTGAGAATAGGTTCAGCAGTAGGGGCATAATGAGGTTTCCGGTTCTATAATTTCCAACTGGGCACCTATGCGACTACCGTTAGAGAGTTTTTCCTAATGGGTATGAGGTGGGTCTCTAGAGCTATCAGATATAATTATTATCTTGTTCGATTATTTTATTTTAAATTAATTGTTAAAGTCATTGGTAGCTAATCAGGCTGGCTCCCTAAGATAAATTAACTTTCCTAATTAGTTTTAGAGATTAAGGTTGGTCCCAACATGTTTTTAATTTATGCATATTAGTGAGTTTAGTTTATTAGGATTTCCAATTAAATCTGAATTATAATCTTAATTATTTGGGGTGATTATGCAGGTTCTTACAGTTCAGCACCTTGCTTGCTTGATCTTAAACCCTTGCATGAACCTGTACAGCCCGTAATACCTAAACAAATGTTCATTCTGATCACAGGTAATACCTAAACAAATGTTCATTCTGATCACAGGTAATCTAAACCCATAACTACACCATAAGAAAGTGTGATGGTTGTTAGTCCTGGGAAAGTTCACCGTGGCTGATTAGTTATCCCAGGACCAACTAACCTTATTTTATGGGCCAAAGCCTATAAATCATTGTCCGCACTGCACCATTTTGTTATCCATTTATGTCAAATAGAAAAAAAAAACTAACCAAATGATCATTTATTTGTGAGAATTCATTCCACCGACCGAAACTCATTCCAAGTCATGAAATACATTCCGAAAATGGTAACCAAACGAGGCCTCACTAAAATAAGCAGGTCTTATTTTATTGAGTCTAAGTTATTGGCTTTGACACTTTGCCGCCGTTTTACACATGTCCGGAGATTGGAAGCGGCAAGGCAAAGAGTCGATTTCGATGTTGAGGCCAAGAAATTGATATTACACAATTCTTAACATCCATCTATCAGAGGTGGATCCTCTGCTACGAAACACTCCTGTTATGGGGGGTGTTATGTGAAACAGAGGCGATGGCAAAATTTGCCATCACCCGAGGTGCTTTACAGCGGTGTTTCATAACAGAGGATCCGCGTCTATCCTTTATGGAACAACTCTCATGTTTACATCTTTCTAATACGCATCTTGCCACCTGTTTTTTTTACAACTGAAAAAGCACTTCATAGGAATTAATTCAGAAGGAATTGCTTCTCCTTGGTTTTGGCTGCATTTGGATACCAAGAAAATGCAAGTGTTGGTTGAGAAAGAAACGAATGTGAAAAGAATTAGAAAAGAAAGTGAAAATAACTTTCCCGGTGCTATTTGGATGTTGCAAGAAAATTGTATAACTATTATGCCAGTCCTTGTAAGTATGAATGTCTGGGAAGGGCAATGTTGAAAGAAGACCCAAAAAAGATTTCTCACGACACAAAATCAGATCACTTTGGTAAGAAAAAAAATGGCTTTTTTTATCATTCTCTCTCTCAAGAAATAGTAGGACCCATTATTTTTTACAATTTTTTGCTATCCAAACACTCACGTAAAAGAGAAAAGTGCACTTTCTTTTACCGGTAACACTTTCTCGGTAGCTAAACGCAGCCTATAAAGGAGGCAATTCAAACATGGTCATGAGCCAAAATGAATTAAACTACCTCGAAACCCCAAGTGCTACCTAAAACTTTTGTTTTAACATTTAATTTAACTTGCATAATACATGCGTCGGGTTTCAACCTTGAATTCACGACTCACCTCAATGCTTGGTTTACTCGAATGAGAAAAGGGAGGGATTTGCTGTAAACCAAACGGGACAGGTCTTCACTCAGCAGAAGACCAAACTGACCAGGTTACCTTTCTCTTTCTTGTTTCCTCAACTCAACTTCACACAGAGCTTTCTTCTAAAGTATCTGTGTATATTCCATTCAGATGGATCCTTCGGAGCGCTACTGCTACAACCCAACCCTGCGTTGGAACCCTCAGGTTGAAGAGTACTTCATCAAAGCATATGGGGCTGAGCATTTCTCTCGCATCTCTAAATCCCTAACGTACGCTGCTCTCACTTTATATTCTTACTACTCAGTTTATAGAAACATTAATTTATCGGTTATTATTATTTTTTTTCTTAGTTAGTTGCTTCTTCACACGTACGCGCACGCGCACACACACACACACATATACATATATTAAAAAAAAATCAAATTTTAAACGAATACCAGAGGACCAGAAACACCATACATTAAAAAGAAGAAGTTTTTAAGATCTTATGAGAATTGTGGCATTTCATGGCATGTTTGAGATTACGTATCATTAACAGTGGAAGCCTTCGAGATGAGCTGCTTAGATACACATGGAAATCAATGTGACTGAATGAATCCCTTTATCTCTCCCCCATTACGTGTATATTTGTTAATCCACGGAATCCCATTTCCTGCAAAATAGTAAAGGCTCTGGAAGTTTGTATTGTATACAAAATCCTTTGTATAACATTATTTAAAGGTTTGTAGTTGATAAGTAGTTATGGTGCTCCTCTTTCTAATTGGCTTCTGAGCATGTAATTTAACGATATTGTGGATATGAGAGAAGCATGATACTGAATTGTAATAGTAAAAAGTGGTAAGATATAATCGATCAAAAAAAAAAAAATTGGTAAGATATATAAACAATCAGCTAACAGTAAGGACTTAAATATTTTTTTTTGTTTAATTAAAATTGAAACCAGTACACTAAAATGAATATGTAAAAGCAGAGGGCTAAGAACAATTTATTTTCAAACCTTCAACTTTGATGAACAATTAAGGGTTAAAAAAAGTTAGGATTTAATGCGGAATATTGAAAAAATATATTGAAATAGGGAAATATTTGCTGAATTAAGTTACACTTCATAATCATAAATACCGTCATGATTCATGTCCATTTCATTCATGCCAAAATGGGGCTCACATTTTTTGAGAAAAAATCCGTTTCATTTCTAGTGGCTGTAAGTAGGGTCATAAATGAGCCAAGCCGAGCTAAGATAGTCCTTGGAAGGCGATATTCTCAATTTTCTACGAACTCTTATTTGCTTCTCAGGTTCAATGTAGATTTCGGTTCTCGCATTCACTTCTGCTCCGATCTTTTCGTGGGGAGATTCTCTATTCCTTTATTGGTTCCCATGGTTATATAGACTCTTTGTGGATAGGGATGTTATGGTAGCAGATGTTCTTTCATGGTCCTCTGAAGGATTGGTTTGGAATTGGGATTTTAGGTCAGATCTTAAGCAGACCAATTCAGAGTTGGCTTATTTTTTCAAGGCCTTGAACTTCAATTGATCCTATAACGCCCAATATTAGATTTTTGACTCTTGACCATAAGTGGTGTTTTCCACTAGATCTTTCTTCCATGCCATTCGAAGAGATAAGGATCACCCTCCACTTTTTCCTATTGTATGCTTTGGAAGCCCTTAATACTGCCAAAATCAGACCTTCCCTTCGACCATCTTGATCTACAAAGTCAATAGCTCAGATTTCTTCCAAAAGAGAAGGAAATACCAAGCCTATCTCCATAGGTCTACTTCATGTGTATAAGGCAGAGAGATGATAGACCGTATTTTCTTTAGTATGGAGTTGCTAGAAAGGTGTGGTGTCATGTTCTAGGTTTTTTGGGGTTTCATGGGTGTTTACAAAGATCACGGTTTCTTTGTTGGACTAGTGGAGATTCTCTACTTTAGGGAGGAGAGGTAGATTGATGTAATGTTTCTTATACTTTTCTTTGTGTGAGAGGAATGGGTGGATTTTTTTGGATGAGAGGGTTAGGACTTGGTAAATTATTGACTTCGTTATGGCATTGGTTGCCATGTGGCTATGCACATATCTTGATTTAAGGTGTAAATCAATATCGCATTTGATTAAGGAGTGGTCGGTGACAGCTTTTCAATCATCTTTATGTGACAGTAGTGTGTTTGGTTGAAAGCTCTTGAGTTAGGGGTTGTCAAACTTAACTTTGATAGGTATACCCCTGGGAACCAAGGCCCTTCTGGTATTAGAGCATTATTTAGATTTCAGAGAACAGTTAGTCGCATTCTACCCGCATTCTCTCTCCATAAGGAAGGAGGATATTGTAAGGGCTGAAATATGGGCTCCATTTTTGTTATCGTGGGAGGCTACTCCAAAATTTTCTTATGTTAGAGGTTGATGGAGATTCATTTAAAATGATCTCTTTGCTTGCTAACTTTAAGGGGGGTCCTTGGAGGCAGATCCACCTTGTTGGTTGGCTTGTGTGTTAACTGATGGCTCGAATTCCTTGTTCTCACATGGATTAAAATAATGTATCATATCGACCATATCGGTAATAGGTATTGTCTATCGACCAAGTCGATACGATACAAGGCAGTAGGATACGATAACTTAATACATGGTATCGACCGATACATGTACCGTATCGATTGAAACAATACATTTATTGACCTATGCGGTCGATACGGATTGCTAATTACAGGACAAAAAAAGCAGAAAAAGGAGAGAGAGAGAGAGAGAGAGAGAGAGAGAGAGAGAGAGAGAGAGAGAGAGAGAGAGGTATCTGTGCTCGCTGCTCATCTTCTTCTTCTTCTTCTTCTTCTCCTTATTCATTAAAATAGCCAAAAGGCCAAAAAGTACAAGCAGTAAGTCTATAGGTTGCCAATCCAAAACAGAAAAGAAAGCTTAATATACCAATGCATGTATCCCAATTTAACCCCCATTTACATTCAAAATCAGAATACCTGATTCCCAAATTCGGTATATCTAGATGCCCAAAAAATATTAATGATAAAGTATTGTCTATAATCTTTTGAAGGTCATCACCCCAAACAATCCGAGCAATAGCTGCCGGACATAAATTCCACAAAATCCTGCTCCTTTTACTTCCATTCCTTTTCTTTTTCCAACCTCAACTAGTTAGTTCGGACTTGAAGTGTTCCTGTAGAGCCCACACCAAGCCAAATCTCTCTCTCTCTCTCTCTCTCTCTCTCTCTTCCATTTTCTTTCTTTGTTCTTTTTTGAAATTTGGTTAGTCATTTAAGGGACATTGCTATTACATCAATTTTACACAACTTGCACACCCACAATGAGTAGGTGAAACCCCTTAAGCAATGTCCCTTGATGTGTAGGCATCTTTGTGTGCATATTTTGATGTATTATGATGTATTTTGACATTAATTAGGGTTGTTTAAAACTTGGGGGAAAAAACCCATAAAAAAATCCACGTTTCTCCATAATTTTCCCCAGATTTCCCCTTTTTACCCTAATGTTAGTGACATGTCGATAGGTCAACCTGGTGATATGCCAGGCGACATTGTCATGGAAAACCTTGGATACAGTATCGTACATATATACACAGAATATACAAGAATAATATCTTCCCAAAAAGGTAGGTTAGGAGTTATCAATCTTGGAGAATAGTTCTTTCTTGGTAGTGTGATGCTTATCATTATCAACTATCTCTAGTTGGGCTGGGGAATGCGTGAAGTATATGTCTGCTTTGATCTTTGAAGATGCCACCAGTCCTGGATGGACCCAAATTATCCAAAGAGGATTCATCAAAATTCAACTTGATGAATCCATCCTGAGGAGGGCTCTTGACAATACTGACATATCTCCCAAGGGGATGAATGAGCAATAGTACTCCAACCTCTTTTGATCTCAATCATTAAGATATCTCTAAACTTTGGCAATACATCCATTTAGGATGCAATCATATGTAACATAGAGTTAGTGATAGTCCTTGTGCTATCCTTTGTATCCTAAAAAATCATTCTATTTCTTTCTTCTCAAATTGTCAAAAAGACTGCCTGGAAAAAGACCAGTGCATGATCTTTCCTCTCCTACCCAACCTTGGAAATCTTCATTGAACTAAGAGTAAACAAATACTTGCTGCCATCACTCAGTCCACGTCAACCTATTGTTGAATAAAGAAAAGCCATATCTCCATGTGTAGCACAATGAAGGAACATATGATCCACCAATTCACTATGATCTCTACACATGAAGCGTATATGCGGGCATAGTGTGCAATTCTTTTTCTTTCTTTGCAAGATACCACTGGTACTGATTTTATACAAGATATAGGTCCTAACAATTGCCCTAATTCTATAAGAAACATGAGACCTCTAGGCTCTAGAGACTGGGATGAGAAAAGTGCAAGGAGATCGTTTTTATAATGATAGTTTACTACTTTACTTTATTTGCCACCGTTTTTAGCCTCTCTCTCTCTATCTCTCTCCCTCTCTTTTCATATATATCGTTCTAATGTTTTCAGGAGCACTACTGGCATTTCTATGTTTTTCGATACACTTTCACAATTTTTACATTTTTTATGGTGAGATGAACTTAAAAACTGAAAATTTTAATTGTGATAATAATATACACTTACGGTCCTCAGTGACGTGTATCCTTTGACTTGGAGAACCTGGTTAGAATGTATTATGGGGTTTTAACACAAATGTTAGAGCTTAATTTAACATATTTATTCCATTAATTAAATATATTGCATGTGGTTTTCCTCAACAATTTGATTTTTCTGTTTATGTGTCTTGGTTAGGTATCCATCTTGCTACTCTTGTATTCGTGTGAATACTCTCAAGTCGACAAGTGATGCTGTTATTGAGAAGCTATTGGTAATCCTACAGGAAACAAGGTTTAGAAATGCTATTGATTGCATACGCATAAGCAAAGGTGATGCCAATGCAGAAGTTGATATGGGCCAGAAGAAATTTGGCATTTCGGATGAATCTAATATTCACCAACTGTCAGATTGCTATAGTAAAACGACCTTGGAATTATTTGGAGACAGAGCTGCTCTGAACCCAAGCTTACAAAGTGTTCTCATTGACAAGTGTCAGTTACCCGGATTAGACTATGTCCTGTTTGTTAAAGGTTCAGGACCACATGCAGTTGAATATGCTAATGCACGTAGCAAACTTCTAAAGGAGGTAATTGTGAGCCGCAAATGTGCTGAGGCAGTTCTTCGAGGTGCTCAGGTATGTTGTTCCAACTTCTGGATTGAGATGTTATGCAGCTATCGTAAATTTCTCAGCCTTTGCACACGTGCATGTTTTTTGGCATCAAATTCTTCTTTTTTGTTTTTTTGCTTTTGGTGGTTTTGTTTAGTGTAAGAGTGCAAACCCTAGATGTGAAAGAGAAACAACTAGAAAAGAAGAAAAGAACAAATGGAATAGAGAAGGTCACCTAATCTGGTCGGCTCCTCTTATGTTATATAATGGCTAGTAATTTGAATTTACAAATATATCATTGACACCCTTTTATTGATATTTAAGCTATATTTCAACCCTCCTTCTCAAGCTGGAGCATATATATCTCCCATGTCCAGCTTGGAGCACATCAATGCAAACTGACTTCTTCCAAGAGCCTTTGTAAATACATCTACCAATTAATTTCCAGAAATAACAAATAGGGTTGCTATTTTCTTGCTCATTACTGCATCTCTACTAAAATGACAGTTTACTTCAATATGATTTGTCCTCTTGTGAAACACCGGGTTGTTGGCAATGTACATTGCAGCTTGATTATCACAAAACATTTCCATAGTCTTATTACTAGTAATCCCCAACTCATGCATAAGAGTTTTTAACCACAACAGTTCACAAGCAGTATGAGCTATAGCTCTATACTCGGCTTCAACACTGGATCTAGCAACAATACTCTGCTTCTTACTCTTCCATGTAAACATTACCTCCAATGAAAGTACAATAGCCTTTAATAGACTGTCTATCAAAAGTAGATCCTTCCCAGTTTGCATCAGAATAGCCCACCATATCAAGATTGCAATTTGAACGATAAATGAGACCCTTACCTGGAGAACTCTTAAGATATTTTAAAATTCTACATACAACTTCCCAATGAACTTGCTTAGGTGCCTGCATGAATTGACTCACCACATCAATAGCAAATATAATATTAGGTCGTGTGACTGTTAAATAAATCAGCTTCCCAACAAGTTGTCTATTCCTTCTAGGGTCTTCAAAATCAGGGCCATCCACATCTAATTTTACATTAGGATCTGTCGGTGTGTCAGCTGGCTTTGCTCTTAACATTTCAGTCCCTGACAACGAATCAGTCACATATACCCCTCTTACTTCTAGCTACTTCTATACCAAGAAAAGACCTCAATTGTCCCAGTTCCTTGGTCTGAAAGTGTTGTTTAAGATACTTTTTCAAGTCTTCCATCCCATTAACAACACTTCTGGAGATAATTATATCATCAACATCCACAATCAACACAATAATACCAAATGATTTTCGACAAACAAACACAGAATGATCAGCATGGCTTCGATGAAAGCCATACAACACTATTACATGGCTGAACTTATCACACCAGGCTCAAGGAGACTGTTTTAGGCCATAGATCGCTTTCCTCAATTTACAAACTTTACCATTTTTCCCCCGAGTAACAAATCCTGGTGGTTGCTCCATATAGATTTCTTCCTGAATATCACCGTGCAAAAATGCATTCTTAATATCCCACTGAAACATAGGCCAATTCTGATTTACTGCAGCTGATATTAAAACCCAAACTGAATTTAGCCTAGCAACTGGGGAAATTGTCTCAAAGTAATCAACACCATAGGTTTGAGTGTAACCCTTTGCAACTAAACGAGCGTTAGCTGTTCAACTGTTCCATCAGGCTGATATTTAATCGTAAATACCTATCGACAACCAACAACCTCCTTGTTATCAGGTAAAGTAGTCAATTGCCATGTGTGACAAGTACATAAAGCATAAATTGCCATGGAGGAATATGATGCAAAGAAGGATTGGGAAATTGAACTGAGCAGGGAGTTTGACCATCTAGGATAGGTGTAGGCATACAATTGCTCAAGTAACAAGCTGTCAAAATAGCATCACCCCAAAAACCTTTTCATTTTCATATTGATCATCAAGTGTGGGCAACTTCAGCAAGTGTCTGTTTTTCCGTTTAGCTACTCCATTTTATTGTGGAGTATGTATACAAGAAGTTTAATGAATCATTCCATTTTCAAAGCAAAAGAGTGTGAGATCATTTTTCCAATATTTTAAGGCATTATCAGAGTGAAACACATAAATGTCTTTTTCAAATTGAACTTTTATTTCCTTATGGAATGATTTGAAAATAGGTGGAACTTTAGATCTATCTTTCAACAAGTACATCCAAGTCATATGGGAATAATCATCCACAAATGAGATAAATATCTAAAACCAAAGACACTTGACTCACGAAATGGACCCCAAACATCAGAATGATCTAGAAAGAAAGGATGAAGACTTCTTTTTTTGACTCGTGGAGTAAAAACAGACCTATGATGCTTTTCAAGTTCACAATCTTCACACTCCAAGCGAGACACGGGTTGAAGTGATGGAGCCAATTGTTTGAGCTTCGGAAGAGAGGGATGTCCTAAATGAGAATGCCATTGGAGAGGTGAGACATGAGGATGAAGAGTTGTTGCAGGCTTGCAGCTTGCTGAGTATGACTATTAGGATAGTATAAGCTTTCTGACTCACGCCTTCCACCAATCTTCTTCTTCGTCTGGAGATCCTGAAACACACAAAAAGAAGGGTAGAAGGTTATGGAACAGGTAAGTGAATGGATGAGTTGACTTACAAATAAAAGACTGACAAGAAATTTGGGAAAATGAAGAACAAAGGACAAGGGAAGTGAGGGTATTGGGTGAACAACCCCGCTATCCATAACAGTTTGGGTTGAACCATGTGCAAGAATGACTGAAGGACTACTAGGAGACTTATTGAAGGTTGAGAAAATTGTAGACGCACCAGTCATGTGTGCAAAAGCACCTGCGTCAATGACCCAGGGGGAAGTAGGCTTAGAGGTAAAGAATGCAGGAGTACTTGAATGAGCAAGTGTAGTAGTAACAGTAGAAGAAGGCTGCATGTTCTTGTTTCTCATGTACTGCTAGTTTGCATCTTGATTTGTTTTTTTTTGCCTATGATCACAGTTCGTGATCTTGTATCTTCTTGACATTTTGATATTTAATGAAGTTATTGTTAATTATCGAAAAAAAGAAGGCTCTATGTTCTTTACCAGCTTATTGTACTCATCATGAGACAAAACTACTGAATCATTACTAGTATTAGGAGGCTGCAACTGAGCATCAACCAAAGGAGGTTTCATATCTCTAAAATCAGAAGTAGCTGAGGCTTTATTAGCCCATGTTGGCTTGCCCTGGCTTGCCCTACTTATTTCAACACCTATCCGAATTGTGATTGAGCCTCTAACAGTGATCACACTTAATATCACCACGGTCTCTACCTCTTCCTCCCCGTGAATCTCTACCATAACCTCTTCCTCAACCTCTACGACCACGGTTTGTGGAGGAGGCTAGAGCAGAATTTCTTTTGTACAGCAAAGGTAGAGGAGTGAGATGGTACTGTTGCATGTTAAGCCGAGCATAAACATTATTCAAGGTAAGGTGTCACTGACCAAAATCTGCCCTCTTATTGATTTATACTCCAGGCTTAAACCAGATAGAAACTTTGCAACCTGGAACTCTTGTCTTCGCTTCCTTTGTGATTCCAAATCATTGGTTAAAGGTTGATAAATGTTCAGCTCCTCCCACATACCTTTAAGAGTACTGTAATACTCAAACTCTTACCTCCTTGTTGAATAATAAAAATGTTCTCATACAACTGGTAAACTCTTGAAATGTTCTTATCATGTGAATACATTTCCTGTACAGCTTCTCACATTTCCCTAGCTCTATCTAAGAACATAACGTTAACTTGAGATTACTTGCATGGAAGACATGATGGAGCTTTCTCCAAGAACTCCTTAGCCTCATGAACTCGTGAAAGAAGGAAGACCTGAAGCGCTTGCTGCTGCCATCCCTGCTATTGCTTATGGGACTGAATCTATAGAAAAAACAACTAGGTCAAGTGCTTATACCCCTTCTGCTGGTGGAACCGGGTATTCAATGGGCTCTGAATCCGCTCTTGGACCCCGAAGGCCTAGGCCTAATTCTATGGTAGAGAACACTGTAATAATAATTGGTCCATGAGAGACCTTATTAAGTATTGCAAAAGAAGGGGCCTGCTGATAGAGTTGGGTGGTGCAAAACACTATCTGAAGGCTTTAGCTTTCTGTCTGACTTTTCGTTGGTTGAACTGCTGAAGACCGTCCATTTCCATGGGCCTGCCAAAGCTTGCTTCGAGTTCGAAAAGACTTAAATGGCTCATGATCAGTATGAATCACTCCTCTGCAGTCATTATTGCTTTTGACCAATAAGTTTTTGGGGCATTCATTTCCTGAGTGCACGAGCAGCCTCTAACAGATGCCTATTTTTCCTTTTTGCAACCTGGGAGGACATGTGTATTTATGAATAATGCCTACCCTAAGAAGGAATTCAGTTTGTTACAATATCAATTCGAATTGGCCCTGGTTTGTTTAGAAATGCAGTTCAAGGAACTATATGTGGAGCAATTAGGCAAAAATTGATGCTGACTCCTCAAAATTTGGTGACTTCAACTTCATTAACAACTACATATGAACCATTTTTCGACCCCCTACTATGTGTGGGAGAGCTATTATGACGGTGAGGGTTAAAACGACGACATTTTCTGACATCGACAAAGACAGGGATTGTAATGAGTTGAAATTTAATTAAATGCTAATTATAATTAATTTTAATTACGTGTTTAATGTAGTACTTGCTTAGTGAATATACACTAACCAATATCTACACTAATGGTAATATAGATGATGGATGTACTATATTTATATATAAGTGTGCATATAAATGTATATATGTGATTAGCAATTAAATAATTTAACTTAAATTTTTATCATGTAATTCTTAAATCTAATTACACACCAAGCATGGTGAAGAGCACATGTGATTGGTGAGTATGCATTACGAGCCTAGAGGTGAGCTATATGGTAACTGAAGGATATAGAGGGAAATAAATGAAATGGCATTCTTGTAACCAAGTAATAAAGGAAGGTTATACTTATAATATGAAAATTTCAGAAATGCCATCTAATGTGAGTCAAAAGGCACAAGACCTAAATGATGACATGTGGCATTGAAGGTGATAGAATGGGGACATTTGTTAATGAAAATTAATTAGAGACTAACTCCAATTAATTAATATAATCTAGGTTAAATAAATTAAGTAAAATTACACCTAACTATCTAATTAGTAAAAATTAATAAGACTAATAAAATTATTAAGTGAATATGTATAAAAATACTTAAGTTAGATTAGTTCTAATAGTTGTAGAAACTGATTAGTTTTGAGAAGAAGAAGAAGAAGGAGAGGAAAAAGAAGAAGAAGAAGATGATGATGAAGGAAACCAAAGCTAGGATTTTAGCCTAAATCAGTAAGTAATAATACTATATATTTAGTTTTGGAATTCAAAGAATAAATTTAATATTAGAATATATTTTTATAAGCTTAGATTAGTGGCAATTATATCTTCTATTTTTTTTAGTTCAGGTTTGAAGATGTTGTACAAAACTATAATTCTGTTTTAGTAGTTCAGATTTGTTGATTTTCATTAATACTATAATTCTGGTTTGCTGTTCAGATTTGATGATTTCCCTAAATATTAAAATTCTAGTTTGCAATTCAGATTTGATGATTTCCCTAAATAATAAAATTCTGGTTTACAGTTCAGATTTGATGTTTTCCCTAAATACTAAAATTCTGGTTTGTAGTTCAGATTTGATGTTTTCCCTAAATACTAAAATTCTGGTTTGTAGTTCAGATTTGATGTTTTTCCTAAAAACTATGATTCTGTTTTTGAAGTTCAGATTTGAAATTTACTATAAAAATTATATTTCTGAGTTTCTGGCAC
>JAUPMG010299805.1:0-16929 GCA_031762675.1 Pachysandra terminalis | reverse complement strand
CAAAGATTGACAAGGAACGCTCTTGACAGAACGGCTGCGCGACAGTTTAGGCTGTCTTGAGACAGATTTCCTACCTTCTCTGGTCAATGATTGTAATTGGTTTCTTCTAATACATTTATCCTTTTACAATTCCGTCATCACCAATGTGAATGGACTGGTGGAATGAAACTAGAACCTATACCTATGCATGATCCGTAGTGTATCATGTTTAGTTAATCTATGGATGAATGCGTATTTAGATTGATATGGTTATATATAGAATGCCATACTTGCATTTCTATTATCAATTATTGAATATATGGATGTGATGATTGGACATATTTAGATTGAGTGATGGTTTTCCACTTGATAATGTGTTGCATATCATGTAGCTGCTTGTTAGTATCATTCATGTAATGGACATGCATGCATGACCAGTCCTTGTGAGGAATTGGACCCCAGACCACCCTGGATCCTTTAAGGAGGACCAGAGGGTAATGTGAGGATACTTGGACCTCCGAGTAAAGTGCCAAATGAGAGAGATGGATCTCTGGTGTCCCCAAGGAGGGACTACTATTATTCAAATCTAATTGATTTGATGGTGAGGGGTTTGCAACCCCAAGATCCCACAAATACTCGTATATACACATGTTACACACACATACACACACACACACACATATATATATATATATGGATGACGACCATTTGGTTGTATGTGTGTGATTGATGTACATGGGGGATGTCTTAGTGAGCCTCGGATTCGTTCCCATGATCAAAAATAGAGGTGTGGCATGACTTTCCCATGGGTTGTGACTCCCTAAAATGTTGTACACATTGAATCGGCGAGGTATCATTATCCCGAAAGGGGCCGTGTATCCATGATTGTGATACGCGGTGTTACAGTCCGGATCAAGCGTGAGACATCAAAAACAACACAGTGTGGATAACATTCATGTGCATGTCACGTGTTTGATGAGGCCATTGTGTGTGGGCCTATATGTATATATATATATCTGTTCATATCATTGCATAAAATGAATGAACCCTGCATTGATCATGGCATCCCATGCATGCATCATGGTCATCCTAATTATTACACTGCACTTGTACATTGCACTTGCTGAGCGCGTAGCTCAAGCCTTTTGGCTCCTAACATTTCAAGTAAGTACGTGGCGTATGACCAGGACTCCGGTCAGGATTGCTGAGGTGGACTCCTGAGGTCGTGGGCGTAGTTAGACTTCTCATTTTATTTGTATTTCTTTCAGTTGTAGTTTGTGAGAGAGGTGAGAGAGTCGTAAGGAGTGGTTGATTCCTAGAGACTCGATGTATTCTGGATATTCAGGTTATGTTTTGATGTGAGGCCCACTTTGTGGTTTGATATTCATATATGTTATGATGATATTATCTTTCACTGGGATCCTATGTCGTTTATGGAATTACTCTGAGGTATTTGTGGTTTTCCACCTGCTTTTTGATGTATGTGTTTGGTTGATCTGAGGGTGACAATCAGGCTTGGGATCCTAGAGTTATGCTCACATGCGTGTGAGCCATGCTTTAGAATTCGGTTCGTGGCATACGCAACTACATGTAAAGGCCTATGGAGTTGGAGATTCCACCTCTCATCAATTATCCCATAAAGGCGCATATTCTTTTTGCACTTTGCCCAAATTTGTTGCAATTTTCTCCTTGGCCCGGTCCACTACTTCATATATATATCCCATAGCGGGTTTTTCATCCCCATCTACCAAAAATAAATCCTTCAATAAATGGGATACATATTTAATACAATATTTGACTTGATTCCAAATATTAGAATCATCCAAAATAATGTTGGAAATTTTAATACCTTCATTCTTCTTTGCATATGTGTTTTTTTCCCATTCAGATGAGGTAAACATTCTTTTGAACTCGGAGTTTTTCTCAATCATGATCTTCAAAGTTAGAAAATTTGTAGCAAGCCGTGTTACAACCGGCCTTGTCAAATCTCGCCCTTTTCTATGCTTTCTCATAAGATTTAACACCCAAGAAAGTTTGTAGAGATAAACAATGATTTCTCTAGATTTTAACAAAGTATCAGCATGGACAGGTATTCTCCTAATATCTTCTAACATATTATCAATGCAATGTGCTGCACATGGAGACCAATATAATTTTTTTCTCTTATCCATTAAAAGCTCTCCAACTTTCACATATGCAGATGCACTATCAATCACTACTTGAACTACATTTTCCTCTCCCACCTCTTCCAGAACATCATCAAGTAGTATTTTTTTTGATGAATAACCAGCATATATATAGAAATGAGAAAAAAAACCAAAGTAACAAGTAAAAAGGTCAAGCGCACAAGCAGGGCACCTAACCAAAACAAAGTAGAAAACAAGAAACGGTAACAAGGATCATAAAGCATAAAACAAAGACATGTGACCTTAAAGGGATACGAAAAACCAGTGAGCAATGGGACCGAAGGGCCCAAATAGAACAGGTCACCCTCCATCGCCAATCATCTCAGACATAGGTAACCCCACAAACATCACCTCCCTGGCAATACCGTCTCTGGCCAAACGATTTGCCATCCCATTTCCACATCTGGGGGTATGGAAAAAGGATGTGTGGAACAGGTTGCTCAAGTGTCTAGCCAATCTGACAAGATGAAAAAAGCACCAAGGACAGGAGATCGGCCGAGACATCCAAGATTTCACAACCGAGAAGTAGTTGAACCGATGTTTTCCATCCGTCCATCCATATAACATAATAGACACCCTGTTTTTTTCCATTGCAACTTATAATCACTCATCAATTTTTTTCCATTGTGAAAAAATGGACCTTTCACAAGATTAAAAGATAAGGCATTGGCATAAGAAAATTTGCAAATCTCCATACATACTTTCTCCATATCTTCTTTCTTCCATACACGATTCAATGTTGATTGCTTTTTAGTTGCCGAAACATATGCCTCCATTGTATTCAACTTTCTTTTTCCTTTATCATTCGGATTTTCTACTTCACATATACCATCTTCATCCTTATCCTTATCCTTTAAATCACTCAAAAGATTAAGAAATAATTCACAAACATGCTCTAGATTTTGAGTACATGCTGCAACAACCTTATGAGTTTGTGCTAAATGGTGTTTCATACGCCAAACACCACCCCAAAAGGCTTTTCCACAATAATTGAACCTTAGATGTTGTTTATTGTTATCTTTCACCATAACACAATGCTCCCATGTGACATCAACTTTTCTCACCATGATTAAAAACTAAGAGCAAATCGCAGTAAAACCAATAAACTAAGATAAAGACAAAAGGGCTTACCGATTCTTGAAAAGAGTTTGTTTATGAAGCTAGATACAAATCCCACTTGAGAATCCAACAAGGTTAGAAGATAGAACTTAATAGTTAAAAACTACTGGAATTCTGCAAAAAGTTAAAAACAGGGGTTCGTATCCAAGTCCAACAAGGTTAGAACTTCGAAGTTTAAGACTTTTGAAATCTGCAAAAACCGGGGCTCGTATGGGTTATCTATGAAGATATTCTTTATAGTTACTAAAAAGTTTTTAGATTTTAACATTAGAAGTTAAAAAGACTTTTGAAATTCTGAAAAACAAGGCTTCGTATGGGTTCTCTAAGAAGATATTAATTAGTCACTAAAAAGGTTTTAACTTTTAACAAACACCACTACTATAACGGTTTCAAATTGGTATATCTAAGATAGTAATTTAGATACTTTATTGTACATTTAATATTGTATATTTGTATGCAATTTAAAATAATTTTAAAAAAAAATAGATTTTTTTTATTTCAGCAAAAACAGGGGTGCCGTAATTTTCACAAAAAAGTAAAATAGCAAAGAGAGGAGAAAAGAAAGTAAAAACATTCTATAAATACCACTCCTCCCAAGGCCAAGACCCAATTTCTTGGTTTACATATGGATCACAGTTTCTCGGCATCTTATAAGATCACTCCAACTGATTTCTTTGAACTTCGGCAGAATACTAACCCATGATGCAACTAAACTCAGAATAGCTTCAATGCTTGTCCCCAAGCTTCGACTCTTATCTTCAAAGATTCTCATGTTCCTCTACATACTCCACAAGATCATGGTTATTAAAGGCGAGCGCCTAGACGAATAGGCGCTATGCCTGTGGTCCAGGCAATGCCCGCCTAGGCTGATCGCGCCTGAGCGACCGCCTAGTCGCCTAATTGGCCCGAGCGGTCTCCTAGTTTTAAAATTGATTTCTAAAAAAAAAAAAAAAAGGTTTAACTTAAAGTGCAGGAGACAATGAAATGTGTTAGCAAAACAAGATTGAAGACTGAAGTTAGAAAAGAAGACCTGAAGTTAAAGTTAGAAGGCCCTAAGCAAACTCTCATCTCATTCGTTCAGCGATTGAACAGGTATGTGATTTCTTCTTCTTCTTCTTCTTCTTCATCTCTCTCTCTTACTCTCTTTGCCCCATTTTTTTTGTTCACACTTCACAGCAATCGCTGCCCCTCTTTTTTTTTTCTTTCTGTGAACTCTCTCTCTCTCTCATCTTGAAGCCCTTGTTCTGCTTTTTTTTTTGTTCTTCTTCACAAAGCAAATCGCTGCCCTGCGCACCTTCTCGATTTCTCTGTTTTTTTCTGTACATAACTCTTTCTCTCTTTTTTTGGTGGAAACTCTCTCTCTCTCTCTCTCTCTCTCTCAGCCTGAAGCCCTTGTTCTGTTTCTTTTTTCTTCTTCACAGAGCAAATCGCTGCCCTGCGCACCTCTGCTTTTTTTTCTGTACAGAACTATTTCTCTCTTTTTTTTTTTGGGTGGAAACTCTCTCTCTCTCTCTCTCTCTCTCTCTCTCAATCGAGAGTTGTTTCCTGTTCTTTTTTTTTTTTTTCTGTTTTCTGTTTTTTTATTCTTCTTTATCTCTCTCAGTCCCTGTTTTCTGTTTTCTATTTTCTATCACGTTAGGTTATATTGATAAAATTCATGTTAAATTAACTGTTATTTCAAATATTGACATTGCATTTCTATAAATGACATTATGGAATTTATTTATCATTGCTTTTTTCTTTTTTTTAAATGTACCCTAGGCGAGCACCTAGGCACTGGCCAGGTCTATCGCCTAGGCTCGCCTAGGCATTTTGATAACCTTGCACAACATGGCGAAATACACAGTCCTATAAAGAATCTGTCATCTTTTCCCAAGTGAGGGAAAAACCCACTGATTAAGAATGTCCAAAACCGAATGTTTTTTCACCCAATCAACTCCCATGAGTCAGAAAAAGAATTGCCAAATCTGTCTCGCCCACCAGCACCCAATAAAGAGATGGTCCACCTTTTGTCCCATCTTCTTTACAGTTTAAGTTTAAACAGATGTGCCGTATTTTTTAAAAGCATATAAATCCTTGTTTTTTTATACCAATCTTCTTCATAGTTTAAGTTGTAGATTTATACTATTATTAGAATACTAATTTACATATAGATTTTATTATTTTAGTATTATAATTATTTAAAATAGGTTAGAAACAGTAATATATATATTGTTTTCCAAAAACAGTTGTTTTTTTGTTTCTAAAAAAGAGTTTAATTCTCATTATTATGTGTTTATATATTACTTAAAATAGGATAACAATCTTCTTTGAAGTTTAAGTTGTAGAGTTCTATTAATATTAGGATACTACTTTTAAGTAATATTCTTGTTTTGCAAAAACAGGGGTCCGTAGGCTTCTAAAATTTTGTTTTTTGTTTACAAAAAAGAGTTTAATTCTCATTAGTACACTAATTAATACACATATGTTATTATTTTGTGTTTATCTATTACTTAAAATAGGATAACAAGAAGAAAAGGACACAAAATTTGAAATTGTAAGTGAAATGATTAAATAAAAGGAAACAGATTTTGAATCGTTAAATCACAATAGAATCGCGATTCACGATTTATCGTATGAGTCAAATATGACTCATATGATTTGACCCAAAAACAAGTCAACTAGGCGAGTTAACTAGCCTAGTTGAGGATTCGAGTTGACTCGTATGAATCGTACGATTTTAACAACAGAGGCAGTCACACAATCTTACTTAAGTTATGACTCAATGTATTGCACACAATATCCCACCATGCACTACAACAATCACAATAAGTCAAAGTCAAACATTTAGTTCCTTCCTAAAATTTAAATTAACTCCCTAAAGTCTTAGTTAATTACAATTTTACCCTATGATTTAAGTAGATCTTACAATCTTCCCTCCTAAAGAAAATTTCGTCCTTAAAATTCGCTTACCTAGTTTGAGAAAAGGTTTGGCTACTTCTCTCTGATATCCTCTTCACATTCTCAAGTTGCTTCTGATTCTCCATGATGACTCCACAATATATTCAGCATTCGAGTTACTTTATGTCACAAAACTTGCTCTTTCTAATCAAGGATCTGCACTGGATGCTCTTTATATATTGCCTTTTCCTTAATCGTAACAGCTTGCCAATCAATCACACAAGTCAAATCTGGATGAAATTTCCTAAGCATTGACACTTGAAAAAAATTGTGCACAAGGTTAGGTGGTAAATGTAATCTATAAGCCACTTCTCCTATCCTTTCAAAAATCTCAAAATGGGCCAATACATCTAGGTGCTAGTTTCCCTTCCCAAATTTGAACACTCCTGAAACTTTAAGAAATACCCAATCTCCAATCATAAATTCAAGTTTCCTCCTTCTCACATCTGCATAACTCTTCTAACGAATCTGAGCTGTAAGAAGTCTCTCTCTAATAAGCTTGATCTTATATGTAGTTTTTGCTATAATTTCTGGACCTAATGAAATACTTTCATTCTCTTCATTCCAATACAATGGTGATCTACAAGGTCTTCCATACAATTCTTTGAATGGTGCCATCCCTATACTAATCTGAAAACTGTTGTTGTATGAAAACTCAACTAATGATAAGTAATCTTCCCAACTTCCTTTAAAATCTAATATGCATGCTCTCAATAGGTCTTCTAAGATTTGATTCTTTTTCGGTTTGTCCATCTGTTTGAGGATTAAAAGTTCTACTAAAATTTAACTGTGTTCCCAACGCTTTATGTAAACTGATACAAAATCTAGAGGTAAAATGAGAATCTCTATCTAAAACAATTGTTATTGGTACTCCATGCAAGTGTACTATCTCCTTCACATACAACTTGGCTAAGTCATCGGTATTCATAGAAGTTCTAGAAGGTAGAAAATGAGATGATTTAGTCAACCTATACACTATCACCCAAATCATATCATGGTTATTACAAGTCTTAGGTAATCCTGAAATAAAATCCATTAAAATATGTTCCTATTTTCACTCTCCAATTGGTAAAGGTTGTAAAGTTTCTGCTGGTTTTTGATGTTCTGCCTTCACTTGCTGACAAACTACACTTTGAGCTACATGGTGCGTTAAACCGTTTCTAACAGTGTTAAAATGCTAACCTGAGGTAACATGCATTAATTACCCCAGTCTCTTAAGTAGACCAATCCCGAGTCATATCAATAAATTACATGTTTGCCACTAAAAACCGTGACACAGTATGTGGTTCATAACATGCCTTGAAGTCTGCAAGCCTCACACTCCTCCTTCCCTTGCATGTTTAAGTCCCCCAATATCTTGTATGTCACATTCACGGTGCCAGTGCATGGGCATGAGCAATCGGTATGTATAGGTGATAATGAAAGTTGTTTAGCCTTGGCGTCATCAAGACTATCTAATCTTGGTGCCATCAAGGCCATTTAGTCTTGGTGCTATTGAGGTTCTCGAACCTTAACACTTTTGAGACTGTGTGACCTTTCTACGTCGTCAAGCCTCCCTCTAGACAAAGGTATGTGTTCACCAAAACACATCTCTTTGGTGAATGTGAGGCACACCTCAAAGTATGTCAACTCAAAGGGATGTCCCAACACAGGTAGGCCCTCGAGATAGAATAGAGACGCATCTCTTTATCGGCATCCCACCATAGATTATTCGGCATCCCGTCATGGAGTATTTGGCAATCTGCAGTGGAGTGTTCGGCATCTTATCGTGGAATATTCGGCATCCCGCCGTGGAGTATTCAGCATCCTGCCGTGGAGTTTTCAGCATCCCGCCATGGAGTATTCGGCATCCTGCCATGGAATATTTAGCATCCAGCGGTGGAGTATTCGGCATCCGATGGTGGAGTATTCGGCATCCTGCTGTGGGGTATTCGACATCCTGACGTGAGGTGTTCGGCATCCCGCCATGGAGTATTCGGCATTCCGCCGTAGGGTTCCGTGTCACGAACCAAACCTGGAAATCTCAATGGAGTCCCCAAGTCTAGGTTGTAACTCTCATCCCATATCCAGATGGGAGTGGATAAGCAATAAATAACCAAAATCATTGATTTAAGAAGGATATTATATAAGATAAAGTATAGAAAAGTAGTATTATTAAGATAATATCCATTACATAACATCCTTCAAACAAAAAACAACAGAAAGAAAATAATATTAGTCTCATGCTTCAAATCAATCCCTATTAACTACTAAAAACCAAATAAATACTGAATTAGAGCGAATAGACCCTACTAAAAGTTCTACTAAAATCATCGAATAAAACCTAATGAAAGTTAATATCTTCAAAACATCATTATCCTCCATCTTGATCCTCATGTCCATTTAAAGGTCCTAAAATATGTTGTACTCGAAAGTGTAAGCTACACTAGCTTTGTAAGTAAACAACGCTAACAATATTTATGATTGAAGTAGGGACAATGCCACTCTTCAATGGTAATCCATATAAACAAATAAATGAGTACATCACGAGGTATATATCAATATGCAAGGGAAACATGTAATATGTGATAAATATATGATGTGTGATCAATATGCAATAAATATGTGAATAATGATGCAATAAGATGTAATATGCAATTGGATGATTCAGTTATTAATGCATGTTGTACACCTAACAACTAAGATCACCATGTGTGATTGGAAACAAACAATCTAATATGCAATATGTATGATGTTGGTTGTATAGTATTCGTTTCGCGTATGATTCTACATATGATCTCAATCGTACTATTCAAGGATGCCTCACAATGTGAACTTTCATCCCCCAATACATGGCTGAAATAGTAGATTATTCTATGTGTACATCATAGTTTCTAGGGGATTCTACCTAGAGGGCACAATCCCCTCACTTATTTTTGATCATAGGGACTTAGCCCAGGGCCTCACAATGTGAACCTTCCCTTGTGAATCAAACATTAGCCGATCTACTAACAGAATTACACTCTTGTGATTCGGATATTGGGCCTTATAAATATGAACCTTCCCTCACCTATCAACTTTTATGATTCAGATATTGGACATCACAATGTGAACCTTCCCTCACCTATCATCTTACCACAAGTCTCTTATGACCCACATACAAGGCTCATCCCTCACCTTAGGTGAAACAAATAAATTAGTCTATTGGGATGATCAGTCCCTCAACACAAAAATACAAGTCTCCTCACATATTATGATTTCCAGATCATAATAATCTCGTGATCACCTTGAAATCCAGAAGTATGGATTCATATGCAAAAGGGTGTAGCTTTTAGACCAAATCCGTGGTCATGAAGCATAATGCTGTGCACGTGTGTAAGTGTTCATTAACTAAGCCTACAAATCATGTGTACAATGTGTAATAAGACTAATTAACATGCTGAACAATGAATAAGTAAACAATATGGAGTTTACTAAAATATCACATGTTCATCAAACATAGCCAATAGGTCCATAAAGAAGTGAGAATAGAAATAAACATGTTTGAGCAAAAGTAACATCACAATTGGTCTAATGAGATCAAAATATGATAGTACATCAAATTTCATATCAAACGGACCACATTGGTCATTCTCGGCAAGCAACCAAGTGGGCCGATGGGCTTTCAGCAAGTCGAGGAGGTCGACGACTCCACTCTGAGGTTTCTGGGATTTTGGGGATATGTGTCAGACTGTCAAGCTCAGCATGCTGTTTGGCGCACTGAGTGGGGTCTCGATGAACAACCCAGGGGCTTATATTTTTCTCTATGACGTTCGGCGTGCCTTCGGGCGCAGAGTGGGGCCTCGGTGACAAAACTAGGGGCTCAAAAATCTCCTACTGGGGCCCGGCAAGCCGAGGGTGTGCCAAGTGGTTTCTGGGTTGTTCGATGTATAGTTCGGCGCGCCGAGGAGGCTACCGAACATCGCGATTTGGTCTATTTGGCCTATGTTTGTCTCCTCTTCAACTCTAAACATAAAAACTTGTTAAGTGGCCCCCATTAACTTTGAATTCCGCACAAAACCCAATAAAAAAACATCAATAAACATAACTAAATTGATACTTCCCATATCCTACCATTAAACTTTGAAAACTTGGTGAAAACCATGAAAAATACTTTATACACAATGAAAGTAACTTTGAACTCCTAATTCAATCAAAAGTAAAGTTAGACTTGAATACTTACCTTAATTTGATGATTGGTGTAGAGAATTACACATCTTCCTCTTCCTCTCCTTCTTCTCCAAGCAATGAATGAACCTCCCAAGGCCTTGTGTTTATATAGGCACTTAGGAACTCTAGGATTAGTCACTATGGACTCTTAATCTCAATCATGGATTGGTTATTTTGAATCTCAGCATTTAGATTAGTTTTCCAGCCAATATAGGTTTCTTTCTATTATTGATTTCTTACCAATTCTGTTTTAGAATCCTAGCTTTTAGTTAGAAATAGTTGTTATTCTAGTTTATATAGAATACCTACTAATTCTTAGTTTTAAATCTCAGCCATCAATTGGAGATTGAAGGCTCCTACAAGATCTTGGCCATTAATTTATATCCTAGCTTTATTACTATTATAGTTTGTAGAGAATACTTATCAATTCCTTATCTTTGACTTAGTCTCTTATTCTATTGACTTCTTTATTTGAACTTTTTTAATAGAGAGTGTTTCTAATTCCTTATATTAAATCTCTGCAATTAATTGGAGATTTTGAAGCTCCTACAAGATCCTAGCCACGTGCCTTAACTTTAGAAGTTATGATTGTGTGTGATGTACCTAGTTTCCTATTATACAACCCACCAATCACAATCGGTCAAAAGTCAAACATGACAACTACTACTAAAATTTTAAATTAACCCCTAATTTTCTATTAATTACACATTAGCCCTATTATTTTTGTTTGGCTTATTACATTCCAGCATCCCTCCGTGGAGTACTCGTCTTAGTGCTTTCGAGGTTCTCAAACCTTAGCACTTTCGAGACTATTAGTCTTAGTGCTTTTGGGGTTCTCGAACCTTAGCACTTTCGAGACTATTTGACCTTCTATGTCGTCAAGGTTCCCTCTAGACGGAGGTATGTATTGCATTCAACGTCATTCGAGCTTCACTCTAGACGAAGGTATTCCTTCTATGTCATTGAGATTCTCTCTTAGACGGAGGTATTCCTTCTACGTCGTCGAGGTTCCCTCTGGAAGAAGGCTATTAGTCTTAGTGCTTTTAGGGTTCTCAAACCTTAGCACTTTCGAGGCTGTTAGCCTTAGTGCTTTCGGGGTTCTCGAACCTTAGCACTTTTGAAACTGTTAGTCTTAGTGCTTTTGGGGTTCTAGAACCTTAGCACTTTCGAGACTGTTAGTCTTAGTGCTTTCAGGGTCCTCGAACCTTAACACTTTTGAGACTATAAGTGTTAGTGCTTTCGGAGTCCTCAAACCTTAACACTTTTGAGACTATAAGTGTTAGTGCTTTCGGAGTCCTCGAACCTTAGCACTGTTGAGACTGTTAGTCTTAGTGCTTTCAGGATCCTCGAACCTTAGCACTTTCAAGACTGTGTGTTCACCGAGACGCATCCCTTTGGTAAACGTGAGGCGCACCTCAAAATATGTCAATCCGAGGCGATGTCCCAACTTAGGTGGGCCATCAAAGTGTGACAATCCAAGGGGATGTCCCAACATAGGTGGGCCCTCGAAATAGAGACACATATCTTTATCGGCATCCCATCGTGGAGTATTCGGCATTCCCGCCGTGGGGGTCTCGATGAACAACCCAGGGGCTTATATTTTTCTCTATGACGTTCGGCGTGCCTTCGGGCGCAGAGTGGGGCCTCGGTGACAAAACTAGGGGCTCAAAAATCTCCTACTGGGGCCCGGCAAGCCGAGGGTGTGCCAAGTGGTTTCTGGGTTGTTCGATGTATAGTTCGGCGCGCCGAGGAGGCTACCGAACATCGCGATTTGGTCTATTTGGCCTATGTTTGTCTCCTCTTCAACTCTAAACATAAAAACTTGTTAAGTGGCCCCCATTAACTTTGAATTCCGCACAAAACCCAATAAAAAAACATCAATAAACATAACTAAATTGATACTTCCCATATCCTACCATTAAACTTTGAAAACTTGGTGAAAACCATGAAAAATACTTTATACACAATGAAAGTAACTTTGAACTCCTAATTCAATCAAAAGTAAAGTTAGACTTGAATACTTACCTTAATTTGATGATTGGTGTAGAGAATTACACATCTTCCTCTTCCTCTCCTTCTTCTCCAAGCAATGAATGAACCTCCCAAGGCCTTGTGTTTATATAGGCACTTAGGAACTCTAGGATTAGTCACTATGGACTCTTAATCTCAATCATGGATTGGTTATTTTGAATCTCAGCATTTAGATTAGTTTTCCAGCCAATATAGGTTTCTTTCTATTATTGATTTCTTACCAATTCTGTTTTAGAATCCTAGCTTTTAGTTAGAAATAGTTGTTATTCTAGTTTATATAGAATACCTACTAATTCTTAGTTTTAAATCTCAGCCATCAATTGGAGATTGAAGGCTCCTACAAGATCTTGGCCATTAATTTATATCCTAGCTTTATTACTATTATAGTTTGTAGAGAATACTTATCAATTCCTTATCTTTGACTTAGTCTCTTATTCTATTGACTTCTTTATTTGAACTTTTTTAATAGAGAGTGTTTCTAATTCCTTATATTAAATCTCTGCAATTAATTGGAGATTTTGAAGCTCCTACAAGATCCTAGCCACGTGCCTTAACTTTAGAAGTTATGATTGTGTGTGATGTACCTAGTTTCCTATTATACAACCCACCAATCACAATCGGTCAAAAGTCAAACATGACAACTACTACTAAAATTTTAAATTAACCCCTAATTTTCTATTAATTACACATTAGCCCTATTATTTTTGTTTGGCTTATTACATTCCAGCATCCCTCCGTGGAGTACTCGTCTTAGTGCTTTCGAGGTTCTCAAACCTTAGCACTTTCGAGACTATTAGTCTTAGTGCTTTTGGGGTTCTCGAACCTTAGCACTTTCGAGACTATTTGACCTTCTATGTCGTCAAGGTTCCCTCTAGACGGAGGTATGTATTGCATTCAACGTCATTCGAGCTTCACTCTAGACGAAGGTATTCCTTCTATGTCATTGAGATTCTCTCTTAGACGGAGGTATTCCTTCTACGTCGTCGAGGTTCCCTCTGGAAGAAGGCTATTAGTCTTAGTGCTTTTAGGGTTCTCAAACCTTAGCACTTTCGAGGCTGTTAGCCTTAGTGCTTTCGGGGTTCTCGAACCTTAGCACTTTTGAAACTGTTAGTCTTAGTGCTTTTGGGGTTCTAGAACCTTAGCACTTTCGAGACTGTTAGTCTTAGTGCTTTCAGGGTCCTCGAACCTTAACACTTTTGAGACTATAAGTGTTAGTGCTTTCGGAGTCCTCAAACCTTAACACTTTTGAGACTATAAGTGTTAGTGCTTTCGGAGTCCTCGAACCTTAGCACTGTTGAGACTGTTAGTCTTAGTGCTTTCAGGATCCTCGAACCTTAGCACTTTCAAGACTGTGTGTTCACCGAGACGCATCCCTTTGGTAAACGTGAGGCGCACCTCAAAATATGTCAATCCGAGGCGATGTCCCAACTTAGGTGGGCCATCAAAGTGTGACAATCCAAGGGGATGTCCCAACATAGGTGGGCCCTCGAAATAGAGACACATATCTTTATCGGCATCCCATCGTGGAGTATTCGGCATTCCCGCCGTGGGGGTCCGGCATCCCACCATGGAGTATTCGACATTCCCGCTAAGGGGGTCCGACATCCCACCATGGGGTATTTGTTGATATTAACTTTGTTGTGTGTAACCGTCGTAAATGTGTTTGTCGACTCACGACTTGCACAATATCTGGAGTCATTATGGTAGCGTGCTACCTTTACCCCATATCCATATTTCAACTCTGCTTGCTCCGAACTGACTTGGGCTGTTATTCATATAATTCCCAAGGGTCTTACCCAGGGCATCGATGAGACCTTGCTCACATGCCAATCACGATCATGACAGGTGTCAGCTTATCATTGGGCTATTTGCCTTACCATTTTTCATATCTACAAATAGCAGCACTATTCATGTCTTGTTTGAGACTATTTGGAAGGGAAGCATTGCTAGGGCTTGTATTTGCACCGTGTTCAGATTCAAAGAAGCTAAATACTTAAGTATTGCACCCCTTGTGGTGGAAGGAGACTCGTAGATAGCTGTTTCATGGATTTTCTAGATACTCATGCGTTCATGGAGTCTCACAAAGAGGAGTGTTTGGCTAGACCTTTAGCATCCTCAATGAGCATCTTGTTATCAAGGGTACCAAGATCGGTTGATTGAGTGAAAAATTTCTGAGCCAAAGCTTTAAAGGCATTCCACCCTTGGAAATAAGGTTTAAAGTATCAGTTTTGTATCGGGTATCAACCCTTCCAAAACCAATATGTATCAGCCCATATTGGCCAATACATATCGAGCATCGGCCAGATCATTAAAAAATTGAGGCATTTTGATATAATATCGGTCAATGCTTTTACAATTAGGTTCGTACCGGTCACCCTGAAACCGATATGACTTGGTCGGTAAGTAATAGTATCGGCTCAATACTTAAAAGTTAAAACCTTGCTCAGAAATGATGTTACAAGTAATACATGCTTTTATTGATTTTCGTTTCTCTTGTAGCATAGACGGTTTTCTTTTTGTACCTTTTTTCGTAGTTAGCTGGTCTTTTACATTTCTCAACTATTTGCTAAGGCCCCCTATCTCATTTGGGGTAGAAGAAAGGTAGAGTTTTATAGGGCACTATATAAATTGCACTGCATGCTTCTCAATGAGCTCATCACCATTCCATGTGTGGCTCTAATCCAAATACGTAAAGCCCAGGCACTTATGAAGAGTTGTAATACATTCTCCTCTCCAAGTCTCTATAAATTCATCTTAACTTAATGACAATGTTGAAAAATTAGATCCAGTGAGCAAAAACCTAATTAGTTTGAATAAAACCAGTATTTTTGCACAATTGATCCATCAATACATATAGCAATCTTTTCAAGCTTGAAACCATTGTTTACCTCATGAATGCAAACAATGCAATAAATTGGCAACCTCTCTCCTTCCGACGCAAGCGAAGACCACTTGAATCAATGATGATCCCAATCTGATTGTGGATAGAGATGAAAAGAAACAAATAAAGAGAAATAGAGAACAAATTAATCGGTCTTTGCAACCGAGAAAAAGGTCTTCTTTTTTTAATGATAAAACTCCTTACAATCTCTAAGAGAGTTACTTATATACCCTACTAACCCTAATAACATTAAATCTCAACCTTTAAAACTTCTAATCTCAACCCTACATTATAACTTAAGTAAAGATAAATAAAAAGAATGAAATACCCACATAAACTAAGAAAATAAAACAATGCGAACAGTGCTGCTACAGTATACGATATACTAATGTGAACAGTCAAGGATTTAAATCTCGGAACCGAGGATTGGATCGAAACCGGCCGATACCGGTACGGATCGGTCGAACCGGTTGGTATCGGCCGGTCCGTATCTGATACCATGTTTCCGGACCGGTTTGGACCGGTCCAACCCATTTTAAGGTAAAACAATTGTGAAAAAATATTAGAAAATCAAAAAAATTATATGTTTTGGAACTGTCAAGTTGGTTTTTGAAAAATACAATTAAATAAATAAACAATCATATTAGTTATAATATGAACAATGTACCGAACCAAATGACTATGGCATTAGGAATGAACAATGCACCTCAAGGCTCAACTAATTTGTGGCATCAGGCATATTTTATAGACACAATTATAGACCATGAATTCTTCAAAATGCAGTAAATCAACTACCAAAGAAACAAAACAAAAAATCTATAAAAAAAATATAAACCACAATTACATTGGCATCAACTCCGACCCCACCAACTACTACCCGTATCAGGCTCTGCATCATTGTCATCATCCGTCGCCCTCTGCTGATAATTGTAGTGTACAGGATTATACTCCTCCGAGAAAAAGAAGCTAACCATCTCCTCACCATGAATAGGTGCTACATATATAGCGATCGGATAGTCATAATAACCAGATGTTCGATTGACTAAGCTACCACTCGATTGTGGAATCTGCTAACTGCTACTCTCACAAGAGGATTGTGACTGATCATCGTACGAATATGGATAAGAGTAACTCTCAGTGGAATGCCGGTGCCTGTATGAGGGGTCTCCATGTCCGTGATAATCTCCAACTCCATGCCCCCGAAATACTCTTGCAATGCATCTATATATTCAAATCTATGCGCATCACGAGGTCCTGTATAGCTATCTGGAGGCTGTGTCTCATCTGGATCCGTATTCTGTGGTACAAATTTTGCTCGACGCTGACGTTGTGTTCTAGGTCGAGTGGATCGAGCACCATGCTCAGTATCACGTGGCGATATAGTGATCATCAATCGTAAGTAGTACACGCTCACTACCACCATTACCACCAGATGTGCCCGCACCAGACGAAGCACCTGCACCCGATATCGAACCGCCGACTGTACTCGCAGGCCCAGTATAATCATCATCATCATCATTGTGTCTATGTGATGGCTCATCCTCCGAATCATTATTAACATTAACTGCATGTGGGCCACTACCACCCTCATTGTCCTCATCATCT